>QJNZ01000423.1:0-79180 GCA_004155055.1 Monosporascus sp. CRB-8-3
CCCCCCCCCCCCCCCCCCTTTCCACATTGTGAGTCCAGCGGGACCAACCTTATGCCGGTCTGGTCAACCTTTTTGCAAGTACCGGCCTCCCAGAGGGGTTACCAACTGGAGAAGCGCCTTCCCAACTCTCTAAGTTCCCCAACAGTTTCTCATGACGTCTAATCTTATAATGGGATGGGGTGAATAGCCCGCCTCGTTTGCGAATCTTTTGGCCCAGACCGGGATAATCCTGCTTCCGCAGTTCCACAAGATCGAAGCCAATAATTGCTGTATATTGACAAAATTGGGCTCCACAATCGCGCGAAAGGAAATAGTTCATGGTCGGCAATTATCTATCTGGTAGAGGGTTCAACCAGAAGTAAAGGGTCAGCGCGAGTCGTTCTGATGCACACTGGCTGGCACGCCTGCTTGCCACTGAGATTGAGCCCAGAAATGTATCAATCCCATAGATAAGGATTAGCAGACCAATCAAAGAGATAGATTCCGGTCCTAGGTTGGTGACGAATCTCAGCCGTCTTATCCAGTGGCTTCGTGAAACTGTAGGCTGGGGGTTTGTATCCTGGGCCATAGGTGGGAGGAGGGTCTTCTGACAAGTGTTATCTGAGGTGGGCAGCGGCGCTACCAGTAGGTATGCCGCCATGTTCGTCCCCTGACTGCGTGGAAGTCTTAGTGGCATTACGGAAACATGGTGCTCTTTAGCCTCGCGTATTCGAGACCACAAGCCATTGCAAAAGCAGTATCGGCGGAAACTCTTCATGAGTCTAGCGATCCGAAAAGTCATCCAGGGGCTGTACAGTCGTCTGGGTGAAGTCGCGTTCGGCCCGTGGGCGAGAGTCGGACCCTGTGATGCTAGGAATTCGTTTTTGTTGAGAGGAAAAAATATCGTTGAGAGTAAAGAATGCACTAAAGAGTTGTGAGATTATATAGGTTTGAGGAAGGGCGAGCGTGTTGCCGGAATACCTTAGCTGTTGAGCTAATGTCGTCAACCCTCCAGCTGTGCAGGAACTTCCTTATCAAGGTCTTCCCAGTAGGTCTGGGCCTCCATAATCGCCATCCGGTCAACATTGAGAGTTACCCATTCAGTAGAAATCTACCCCGTTTCCTTCTCTGGCAGAAGATTGATACAGGGTCAAACGTTGAATGCATGGGAAGAGCTTGATGTGTCTAGAATATGGCGTTGTTGTCCGTATAAGGAGACTTCAGGTCGGTGAACGATAGGAGTTCCTCGTTGGGCTTGGACACATTCGTTACCCCTCCAGACCTATTTTGCTGCTGGTGATCGTGTTTTCCGTTCCCCGTTATATGGCCGTCAGTTCTAATGATCGCGCAGCGGTAGCGTGCTTCGCTAACCGCGTTGACGAAGCTGACCCCTTGACCTGGGAGAGCAGGTGGTTCTCGAGTTATCTTCACAGTGTACCATCGTCCGGGGCGGTCCGTGCCACCGACCTTCCCCCGAGATTATAGTTATTGGATGAGAGGACGGTTTGTTGGCGAAAGGAGGGTTAAAGATGGTCACAGCCCTATGGATGAAAGCCCTTAAGAACTAACCCTTTTATGCCATTTCCGCATCGATCTTGGCTCTGGCCTGGTGTCGACAGACCTCTCGTCCCACATTGCTCTTGAGGGCGTGTGGTTGTTGCTGTCTGCGACAGCCAGGCCAGTAACATTGGGCGAAAGGAAAGTTCAAAATGGTGACAGGAAAGAAAGGGGGACGTGATCCACGCCACTGGCCGGGACCCACGGCTGCTGGGGTGGGCTGAACAGCAAGCCCCAGTATCCGCTTGCGGGTCTTTGCCTTGGTCTTGAGATGGTGGCCTGCACCCGCCAGTATATCAGGGCGATGATGGGGGCGAGGGCGCGCTGGTCTTTCTCCTTGCCGACGATGAACACGTAGCGGTAGACTTTTTTGAAGGTCTCCTGGCTGGTGGGGCGAAAGGAAAATCCAAATGGTGACAGGAGGGTTTTTGATGATAGGAAAGATGAACACTCGACAGGAGGTGGTAATGGTGAGAGGAAAATAGTGGCGATAGGAAAGGCTACGTAGTACTAGAAAGAGTATCCTAGCACGATAGCGAAGGAACAGGGGAAGGAGATCATGGGATAGAATGTGCCATTACCCATGAGGGAAATTTTATTCCAACCGAGACGGAGCTTACGTGCCTTTGAAGAATGAGGAAGGGTTTGTTCAGTGATGTTGGATGCAAAGTACTTGCAGCGGTGGAGGAAAGGATGGAGATGACTTCGAAGTATTGTTGCAAATTATTTTCCCCTGGTGCACCCTAATTTCATCAATGTGCGAAACAACAATGTGCCGTAATAATATGACCTAAAGCAGCCGTGTGAAAACCATGGGGCTGGGAGACGGGGGTGTTGCGGCTGGTGCGGCATGTCGGGGATGCTGCAGTTAGGGGTGCGGCTGGTTGTTGCGGAGCACAGCCGCGCCTGTAATATGAACATAGGGCCAGAGTTAGTATTGCGATTCCTCAGTATTTAGGAGGTACGCGTAGGAGGAGCATGTCTTCCGGAGCATGACAGTGTTCTGGTCCTAGGCCCGATCATGTTTATTACACAGTGGCAACTGCTTGACTGGTTCAAGTCTTGTCCAAATCCGCAAGCCAACCACAGTGCATTCGACGGGGTTGGTGCGTACATAAGTTAATTTGTTGTCGTACCGTCTACAGGTCTATGTCCTTCTACATCTCGGCAAGAGCCAGTCCATCGAAGAAGTGTCGCTGTTAAGGGCCACCACTGCGAAGGGGCGGCACGCGCGTGGGGTTTATTACGTTGACCGGTGACGTGCATGGAAGCTGACGATGGCTGCCGGATTAGCTACGACCCTACCGTATTGACATCGATTATAACATCTTACGGCAGTTCCTTGTTCATATGGGTCTTTGGAAGAGCAATGTCAGGTGGCAACGGCTTGCTCGATTAACGAAAAATAGACTGCATCTCCCCGAGTAGTACGAGCGCTCATGTGGTTGCTTAATAGAGCACTTGCCTCTTTCTCTTAAACACACTATCAAGCAACTCCGGTCATGGCTCGAGGCGCGTCTAATGGGATACTGTAACACCAAGGCGTCCGTTAGATAGACGGCCCTATTCTAACATCTTCGCATCCTACATCCACAAGACGGCTATACCCGGGGACTACCGTCTAGACGGAAATGCCTGTTTTCACAATGAGTGAGTATGTATTCCGACTTGGTGGCACGGGCTGATCATATATAGGCGTTCAAGATCATCAAAAACTTAAATGCCCCCGCCATCCAGCGCATCAATACCCCAGACACTTCTTGGAGTACATCCAACATAAGGCCGACGGGCGTTCAGAATATGTTCTCGAATAAAACACGTTCAGCTTAACAGACGAGTTCGAGGCTCCCAACATGTCTAATAATATAACTCAACCGCGACCTCACTCCGCTTGCCTCGATCCCGACTCCCATTGACACTACCACCTCTACTCGCCTGTCGCTCTCCCGGTTCCGTTCCTATTATGGGGCTGCTCAAAGAGACTGTCCATCATCGTCTCTCCATTTGTGGGGAGGAACACGTATGATCGTGGAGATGGCGGCTGAAGCCCTAATAGAGTAGATGATGGGGTCTCGCAGTGTAATCGCCTAGACTGGCCGAGATGTTGCGGTACTGTTGGGAAAAGCCCGACCACTGCAGGAAAGCGCCCATTCCTCGGTGTCCTCGGGGTTGAGCCTAAGATGCCAACGATAGCCTTCATTAACCGTCTATTCCGTTCTCGGTGTCTTTCGCTAACTTTTTCCTTTGCTGCCCGGATCGATCACTCTTTTACTATCAGGGAAGCCAATTGGGAAGGAGAAAATTATACTAACTTCTTTTAAAACCCAAGACATAGGCCCTCAAACAGTTGAATAGTTTGGGCTTATCTAACTATATATGCCGTATTCCTACAACTTCGTCGGATTCCTCCACGCTCTAGTCATAAACTTTGCCGCACGGGGTCTCGCTTGTGGATAGGATTTAGGTCCCGATGAAGCTCAAGAGTCGGGTACCTTTCGTGGTATCGGTAGACTAGCCAGAGCGGCTTCGCTGGCTTCTTGACGTCCACGACCAGATGGAAGCCGCTGGACCGCTGCTGCTTCTGGTCCGTCTCCGCACAGCGGCCCCAGATACCAACCTCTCCCAGGCCGAGAGCGTAGGGCGGAAAAGCTAAACGGCAGGAGCCGGCTGCCCGGCCCTATCCTGCTCGTGGCCGTCGAGCTCGAGAACGGCGGGGAATTCGGACCACGCCGGGCGCTGGACATGCTCGACTATTGGGGTCCCCTAGCCTCGCTGCTACAATGTGGTCTCTATAGCCGGTATAGGTCGTTCAATGACTTTTCCGCTAAGTTATTACCCCTATTCCTCGGTAAACATCCCATCTGCATCGCCCTAAGTACGGTTAATAGAGGACTCGTTCCCTCCGCCGCCCTCCTTGATGGCCGAGTCCTCGCCTTTGCCCTTGTCCTCGGCATTCTTCTCTTCTCCGAGACCCTCGTTCAGCAGGTCGATGGTCCGCTTTAGGGACATGGGTTGGCTGTTGCTATCAGCTGGGTCGCCACTCCAATCTCTTCTCCTGTCCATGTTGGCAGGGAGTCGTAGAGTGTCTGGATTCCAGCGAGATGTCTGGAAGATTTAGTGAGAGGAAAGAAAAAGGTTGACAGGAAAAGAATAAAGGAGAGGATGTGACCACAATGTCGGCAGAGAGGGTAGCAGTCGACGGGCCAGCAGTCTTGCCGCGCCTGCACCTTCTCCTTCTTCTCTTCGAGGGCCTCATCGAGTAGGTCAATGGTGGTCTGTATAGAGAGGAGTCGAATGGTATTGTTGGCTAGAATTTCGCTGCTTTCTTTCTGCAGCGAAGGCGTCCGGGACCTCCGCGTACAGCGACTCGTGCAGATCTCTGTCCAGGGCGTTGACCGGGATGGAGCCCCAGCCGTCGAACGCGGCGAAGTACTCGCGCATCATGGTCCTCAAGGTAAACCTCCCCTTTTCAACTTGAGGAAAGGAATGAGCTCAGCCGGGAACATAGGACTGGCCTATCTGCCGCATCGGAGAGCTGCGAGCCCATGGCGCTCACGATGGCTCTTCACCGTCTGTCCCGTGGGCCGACCGAAAGGAGGTGGTGAGAGGAAAAGAAAAGATTGGCAGGAAAGGATTAAAAGATAGGAAGAGACAGCAGCCGACACGAGATCCCCATACATGGTAGCAGTCGGCCAGCCAATACTCTGCTGCTCCTCAGCACTTCGCGGAACTTCAGTGCGGAATCGTCGCCTGGGCGGTTCAAGATGTAGGGGAAACGTAGATTCCCAACTGTATTTCCACGTTCCCAAACCACTATCACGGCCCATAGCGCCCGCCTTGGAGTCGAGTAGAGCTCTTGTGACATCAAGCGGCACAGAAGGGCGAAAGGAAAGCGGCACAGAGAGGTGAAAGGAAAGTTACGGCGGGCTCTAGTTTGGTGGTGATTTCGTTGGGATCAGCGCCTTCCTTCAGCAGAGCTCTTACTATAAAGTTGAATCCCTGCTCAAACATGGGACTTGCTCCGACGTATTGGCCCAGGCAACGAACCAGCACTCGACGGGCCGCGACCAGCGACACCACCGGCGGCCAATTTCATCGTTCTTCTCGTCGCCACTGCTGTCAGAGAAGAGAAAGCTGTCAGAATCGTTGGATCGACGTGCCTGTTCCAGTAGTCGATTAGCATAGCAGCGGGATTCTTGATCGCCATTGAATTTTTGACCTTTGCCTGAGTAGCGGGTTCATCTTGGAAGCTTAGCTGACAGCGCTTCTGGAGAGGGGGAGAGATAGGCAGAGATTTGCTGGGGGTAAAGTTGCCGGGATATCAAAAGGAGTCCTAGGTCAACAGTGGAGTCGCAGTAGGGAGTGGCGATAGATCTCAGTCGTTCCTGAACGGGAGTCGAAAGAATCTGTGGTAAAGATAGTGAAGATATCTACTAGAGCGATCAGCAGGCACCACCAGCGACACCGCCAGCGGCAGAACCGGCAACACACTCGGGAACAGCACCAGCAATACCAGCGGGGAGTCCAGCGCGCACACCAGCACGAGCAGCAGCCAAACTATAAAGCGCCACTGCGGGCCATATCCCCAACAGAGGCGCCACGATGTCGGTTACCCTGCGACTAACTTCCCGTGGCGTTGGGAAAATGCTGTCGATGCCGGACTGGTCGGTCTTTCGCTCAGGAGCCAGCAGTCAACGGAGCAGTAACCCGCGAAGCTGCAATCGACAGAGCTGCAGTTGGCGGTGCAACAGATGAAAGGAGGGGTATATGGTGAGAGGAAAAAAAGGTTGGTGGCAGGAGGATCTTGGCTTCTCGTCTGCCTTCTTCGACTCCTCGTCTCCCTTACTTGCTAGGGCGTCGTCATCGGCGTCGTAGTCAGCGGCGGCATCAGAGTCGGCGTCTGGGATTGTGCAGAATACCGAGACATTTGTTGTTTAGATAGTCTTGAATTTCCAAATTCGACCCCTGGCTTCTATTTATGTCCAGTCGATGACCTTTGGGTCTATGATGGTTGCAACGGAAGATTTGCCACTGAGTCTTTCCAAAGCGAAGATCTCCTGAAGCATCTGTGGATATAGTGAGAGGAAACACTTTGAGACCATTGACAGCTTATTGTTAGTCTCTCGGGTCTCCTGGGTCATGTGCGCAATCGGGTTTGAAGTTCCTGGAGATCTCGACCAGCGGGAGACCTGATGCCAGAGGTATTTAGGGGGAAGGGATGGTGAGAGGGAAAACAAGAAAGAAGAGTAAGGTGAGGAGGGCGGTCAGGCGAGAGGAGTGGAGAAGAAAGACTATTCCCTAAGATCCTCTAACTTTCGTGTTGCAAAATTTCGAAGGTCCAACGACCAACTCTCTATCTTGCACTGCTCAATTCCAAATACGTTCCGAAAATCAATGACATAATTGGAGTGAAGAGAGGGCAGCGGCGGTGGCCTGTGGTTGCATTACCCGGATGATGAATTGGGTTTCGGGCTTTCAAATTTCGCCTCTCCACGACTACGCTTCTGACTGGAACGAATACCAGGTTTGCATCTTCCGGTAAATTCCATGGTATACTGTGTTTCGGATTGCTATACTTGTTCTTCCATCCAGCACCTATATTAATAAAAGGTCTATAATGCATATCCGGACTCAGTTGCTAATGGATTTTCATGACCTTGACCTTTTCGTGGCGGGATACCTTGACGTGGGTAAACGGCGACACGGCGGGCGAGAGAGGTATGTTGTTAAGTTTATGCTCGAGCTTCTAGGTCCACATCTGTTGCTTAGGTTACTCAGTATGCTTTTTTTGGAGATACGTAAAGATATATGCCGGAGACTAAGAAGATGAGACTGCCTTGCTGTTGAAGAGCAAGTCTAGTGCTGTATCATATCTTGGGTCCTCGCCCTTCGTTCGTGGTGGGTGAGTCTAGGTTAACAGGATTTTCAACAGCTGTAGTATTTGCAAAGTCATGACGCTTGTCGGTGTCGTGATTGTTGTGGATTGTGGTGGGAAAGGTGCATTAGTGATAGGAGTCTAGGAGGTAATGAAGAATAGAATGTGAAGTCGTTGAGAGGATCGTTTTCCTAGACCGTCTTTGCAGTCCCGGCTAGGTAATTCTGATGATTTATTCTGGCTAGTGGTCTAATCAGATTAACTATCCAGGGAAGACTTGGGGGCCGGACTAGGGAACTTACTGTCTGACTCGGCAACGGCTGTTCTTTTCTCCATTTAAACATGTGTCTCTTTTTATTGACGACAATTAGTACCAGCAGTGCAATATTTACCGGCAACCCTTGATCCGTCTTCGTGCGAGGTCCTAGTAGGGCGAGGGAATACCCACCTATGCACTTTTACCCACGGACCCGTAGGGTTCCATAAGTAGCGCGCAATTCCTATAGGTAACCCGTAAGTATTTTTTTAAATGCGAAAATATTTACGGGTTACTTATAGGAATTTTATATTATTTATCGGATATTTACGGGTAATTTTATAAGTATAAAAATACTTACGGGTTATTTATAAAAAAATTTGGTATTTTTGTAAATATATTTAACTTAAAAATTGAAATAAATATGTAATAAATTATTTAAAACGAAATTATAATTATTATTAAAATAATTTAAAATAATTTAATATAATAAAAAAAATTAAAATATTGTTATAATTATACCGTATTAAAAATATATTATTAATAAAATAATTTAATATAATTACGTAATTATATTAATACGGTAAATATTAAAAAAAATTATTTATGTTACGGTTAATAAGTTAATATTATAAAAATATTTAATTTTATTTAAATTAAACTTAATATTTATAATATTAAAAATAATAAAAAGGTTTTTAATATCGGCATAATTAAAAATATTAACTTTTCCATAAAAGATTTATTTAACAATTTTTTTAATATAAAATATAACTTTTCGAATAATTTATAAATTTATTTATCCGATTAATTATTATTATTTCCGTATAATAATATCCAGTTATATTTAAATATAATTTTATTATATATTTCTTAATTTATAATTTTACGTAATATATTAAATATAAACGGTAAATTATTATATAATAAACGTATATTCGACGTTATAATAAGTAAAATAACGTTTCGGTATATTATTAAAAAGTACCGAATTATATCCGGTTTATCCGAAACGCGGCGATTAATAAAGTTAATAATTTTAAGTAAAAAAATACTAAAAAGTTTACTGTATAAAAAGTACGTATTTATATAAATATTAAAAAAATTAAATTATTTTATAATTATTTCGTTAATAAAAAATATATTTATTTGTTATATTAAATTTAAATATAATTAAACGCGGTAATTTTCGTTTTTAATATACGATTTAACTTAATTAAATACTATAAAACCTAATAATAATATTTGTTTTTTTGCGTTATATTATTAAATACGGGAATTTTTTATTTTATTTTATAATATCGCGGAAGTTATACCGGTTAAAATAATATAAAACCCGGAATTCGTTCAAGTTAAATAATATTTAAAAAAGTTATTAAAAGTTAACTTTATAACCGAAATATTTTTATAAATAAAAACGTATAATTTTTAAAAAATAACTTAAATAATAATTGTATTAATATAATTTATAAAATAATTAATTTAATATAATAGTTTAATTAATTCGTTAAATATAAAAAGGGTTAAAGTTTTATTAAAAAAATTAATAAATAAAATAATTATAAAATAATTAATATTTATAAAACGGAACGTAAAAGTTATTTTATTAACATTTTCGGTTTTAATATTAATATTTAAATTATTTATTTTTATAAATAGTTATTATAAAACGGATGTAATATTTAAACGGGCGCGAAATTATAGCAAAATGTTTATAATATATTTAATAATATAATTTATAATCCGATACCGGTTAATAAATAAGATTTTAATTATTAAATTAATTTTAACTTTATATAAAAAATATCCGGTAAAAATACGTTATTTAAAAAAAGTTTTTTATTATTTTAAATAAATAATAAAAATTAATATAAATTAATATATAAAATAATGAAAAAATAATTAAGAAATAATTAAATAATAATAAAAATTTACTTAATATATAATATTTTCGTAATTGCTAATTTTAAGTAAATTAAAGCCGTTTTATAAAAATAAGAAATATTATAATTTATTAATATATAAAATAATTATTAAAAAAAAATTATTTAACGGATAGCTATATAAAATTGCTTAATTTCGTTTTATTTCGGTTTTTTTGGCAAATTAAAAATTATATTTTTTAATATTTATAATATCTTTTAATAACGGGTATTATTTATATTTTTATTTTTAGCGTAATAAGCTTTATTAACGTTTTTGTCGGTATTATAATAATCGGAATTTTCGTTATCCGAATTAAAAACGTTATTTTTTATAACCGTTTATTATGCTTTAATTTGTTAAAAATATTTTTTTTACGCGTAATTTATTTTGTTAGTATAAAATTAAAATAATTATAAAATAATTTATATTTACGATTTTCATTTTGTACGGTTTATACCGGTGTTTTATACCGTTTAATTTATAAGTTTACGTTTAACCGTTTGTTTTAAATTATACCGAATTTTTTTAATATTATATTAAGTTAGTAAAAGTTTTATAAAACGTTTACGAGCTTTTTTGGTATAAAAGTTCTGGGATAATAATTTATCGTTTTTATAACGTTTCCGTTTTAATATTATAGTTGTAAAGTTCAAGAAAATTAAAAAAAATTATTTCAGAATTATTTTAAGGATTTGGTAGTTGTATGTAATAAAACCGAAAATATATATGGCTTAATGTAATTGTACTTAGTTAATTTATAAAACGAAAAAGTAAATGAAAAAAAAAATGGTAAAAAAATTTAAAGTAAGTAAGAAAATATTTAATAGGGACAGAAAATTTTAATATATGTATTAAAAAAAATTATAGGTTTAATTTCCATTTTAGGATAAGCGATTTATATATTTTATATTATTTTTTAAATAAATAGTCCGTACGTTATTTTTAATTAGGATTTTTAAATTATATTAAAATAAATAATAAATAAATAAGATTTTATATATTATATTAATATAATTAATTAATTTATAAATATATTATTTTTTACGTTTTTTTAACTTATTTATAACGGTTTTAAAAATATTAATATTCTAGTAAATATAAATTTGCTATAAAATATAAATATTTTTTACTTAAAAGGTTTTTTGTTTACAGTAAATAACGTAAAAGTTATTATCTTAAAATAAAGTAATTAAAAAATATTTCATAGTTTTTTATAACACCTTTAAAGTATTTAATCGAATCCGTATAAATTTTTTAAACTTGCTTATAAAAATATTACGAATAATTCGTTAAAACGGTAATTTGTTAATAATTAAATTCGTATTTTTTTTGGTATTTCCGGATTTCTCGTAAAACCGTATTTAATTAAAATTTAATAAAATAATTTTAAAATAATCCGGCGTTTTACGTATTTTGTTTTTTACAGTTAATTCGTTATATAAAATTCCGCTAGGTAAAAGTTTTTAATTTTAGTTATATTATATTATTTTATAACTTTTTAACGTATTTAATTTTTAAACCTATTAACGGTTTAAGTTAATTAAAAGGTATATACGGTAACGGTTTTCGTTAAATAAGTTTATAATTTACAAATTTTAATATCGGAAAAAAATTAATAATATATTTATTAATATTCCGATTAATTTAATCCGGTTTATTTCCGATACTGTTTAAATTAAGTAATTTTTAAATTATATTAATATGTTAACGTAACGTTTAAAAAGGTATATAAAAATTTATCGTATTAATTAAAAATATAGATTATATAGATTAACGTAAGTGTAAAAAATGTTATTAAAAGAAAAAATGGAAAAGAAAATTTTTTATTCAAATATAGGGTAAAAGGATTTTTAAATTAAAAAATAACGTATAACTAATAATACGTATAGATTATTTTAATTTTTTTTATTTTAATTATTTTATTTTTAATTATTTTATTTTAAATAAGTAAATATTATTTATTTATAATATTTAATATATCGCAATATTATTTCGAAAATAATTTTAATATTAATTTTAATAAAAAATTACCTGAAATTTAAAGATATTTATTAAACTTTATTTTTAATAACGATAATCCCGATAATAACGATTCGAAAGATAACGAAAAAAATCGTTAAGTAAATAATTATAATAAATTTAATATTTTTAATTTATCCGTTAATATTAATAATAAAAAAATTCGAATAATATCCGAAATTTAGGAAAAACTTAATTAGTAACTTAATCGGAATATAAACCGGGGTTATATTACAGAATTTAATAAATAATTTATTTATCGATTTACTTAATAAAGATACCGTTTTAAAATGCCGGAAAAATTTATATTATTATTTTCTTTACCGAATAAATAATAAAAACGTTAGGCCGAATTTCCCGTTATTGATAAAACTTATTTTTAATATTAAGATTAATATAAAAATAAATAGGTAAAATAATTCCGATAATAATTTTAATACGTATAAAACGTTAATTTAAAAACAAACGTTAAATTAAAAAAACTTTAACTATATTTAATAAAATTATTCGTTTTTTATAATATTAAGAGGAGTTTATATAGTTTTATAATCGGCAAATTAACGAATTAAAATTTAAGTACTGGTGTTATAGTTATTATTTGGTTTACCCGAAATTTTTTCGGAATAAAAAAATAAATTTAATAAAAAAATATTTGGTTTTTAAATTTTGCTAAAAAAGAATATATTAATTAAAGCGGATTATTTGTAAGTATTTACCCGACATAATTACGGTATATTATTAAATTTAAAATAATTTTAAAATAATTTTTTAAATTTTTATTAAAATATAATAGGATTTAATATTAATTAATATATTTAATATCGATATTATCCTTTTAATTAACTTTTTTATATCTTAATATTTACTTATTCGAACGTTATTAAACGAGTATTTTCGAATATTTATATTATAATATACCCCGAATTTTAAGTTGTTAATTATTAAAACGTATATAAATTATTTAAATAAATATATCGATATTATTATTAAATAAATAATAGATAATATTTTTGTAAAAATTTATATATTTATAAATTACGATATATAAATAACATTATATCTTATTTTTATATTTTAAAAAATTATTATTTACTGGATTAATTACGAATAACAAAAATGTTATTTTTTAATCGATATTTAAATATATACGGATAAAAGGTTTAAATTAAATAATAATAAATTATTATATTGATTAAAAAACCTTAAATTAATTAATTAATTTTACGTTATTATTATTAATAATAAACTTAATATTTCCCAGGATTTTATACGTAAATAATTACGTAATAATTTAAACGATAAATTTATATAATCGAAAAAAATCCGTTATTATATTTATACGTTATACGTTTTATAAAAGGTTTTTTATATATTTTTCTTTATTTACGGCATTAAACTAATTATTAAATTAGAAAAAATTTTAAGTATTATAAATAAAAAATAATAAACGTTTTTAAATAAGGAAATAACTTATTAAACTTATTTAAAAAATTATAATTAAATTAGTAAATTTTTTTAAAATAATTATAAAATAATCCAGTTAGTTAATTAGTGTAATTGCAATTTTTTATTATTTAAATTTATTTTAATATTAAAAAATAAACTTTTTTTTTCGGAATTTAATAGAATATAATTAATAACAAAATGTTAAATAATAAGTAAATATTTTAAATAATTTGCGATATATAATACCGTTAAAATTTATTTACATATTTTTTATTACGTATTAAAAAATTTTAACTTATTTTTAAACGTTTTATACAGGTTTATTTTATATTACGTAAACATAATTATTAATTTTTTCCGAAAAGTAAATAATTTATATATCATTTTATCGATATTTTTAAATATTTTATTTAAATAATAAATAATTTTAATATATTTTACGAAAGTTATATTAATTATATAATTATTAATTATAAAAATATAATTAAATATTTTTAAAAATGTTTGCGTTATATTAATATAAAATATTTTAATTTTTACCTTAATAAATTATTAAAAAATAACGAAAAAATAATAAATATAATAAGATTTTCGCCTATAAATAATATAAATCGATTGTTAATATAGTTACGGCTTTTACGGAAAGGTATAATATTTATAATTTATAAAATTTATAAATATACCGGTAAATTTTTTAAATATAACCGTAAATTAATTTATTTATCGGTATTACTTTATTTTTTATCTTAATATATTGTTATTATATTTTACAATTATTTTAATAATTAGTAATAATATTTTATTTAAATTTTTCGGATAAAAAAATTTATAAGAAATATTAATAAAATTATAATAAATATAATATTTTAACGGCCGGTATAGGTTTTTAAATAACGAATCGATTTAATTTTACCGAAATAATATTATTAAATTTTAATTTAAAAAAACGGGTTTAATTTTACGCCGTACCGATAAACCTTAAAAAAATATTATTAATATATATTTACGTTACGAACGTAAGTTTTATTTTTTATTTTTTTTTTATTTTAATAAAAAAAAATTTTTTTAATTATTTTATATAAACGTAAATATAAATAAAAATATTTTCGGATTTTAATAAAAAATTAATAATATTTTACCCGGACTTATATATTTTGTATCTAATATTTTTTATATTTAATATTTTTTTATATTAATAAAACGTACTTAAAATTTTATACGTTTAAAATTTATTTTTAATTATTTTTTATAATATCCTTTTATATTCGATTTTAATTATTAACGGTAAAAAATAATATTATATACGATAAGGATAATATAAAAAATATACGCGAAAAATACGAAAAACGTAAGAAAGTATTTATTAAAATATTCGAAATATTATTTATTAATATATTAAGGGTATTGCCAGTTACGTATTTATTACCCGATAATTTTAAAAAAAATCCTAAATAAACTAAATATACCCGAAAAAAAATACAGAAATAAAAATTTAAAAAATCTTTAATTTTAAGTAAACCGTTATAATAAACGGATTTTAATATATAAACGAGGAAATTTTTATTAATCCGGACGATATTATTATTATTTTAAAAAAAAATAATAAATAAAAGTAATAAAAGTATTATAAAAATACGTAAAAATAAGTTTGTAAAATAAATTTAACGTTCGGAATTTATTAAATTATAATAATTTATATATAATAATTCGGAAAATTTATTATTTTAATTTTAATAAATACAGTTTGTTTTTATTAGGTTTAAACGGCAAATTACGTATTTTTTATATTTATAATTTTATAAGGCAGGATAGATATTTTAAGGCGTTTAAAAATTTAAAAGGATTTTTTTAATTTGTTAATATTTTTATTATTGAAATAATCGAAAAATAATTAAATTAAAAAATTAATATAAAAAAAATCTTTTTTAATATAGAAATACGGGGAAAAAAAAGTTTATCGATAAAATTTTTTTTTATATTAATTTTTTAATTTAATTATTTTAATTTTAATAACGTTTTTATTTATATATTTTTGCTTATTTTAAATTATTATTTATTTATTATTATTTTTTTAATTATTTTAAGAAATTAATAATATAATTTTAAAATAATTTTTTATTGTAATATTACGTAATTTTTATTAAATCCAGTTAATATTAACCAGTATATTATTATAACTGGTAAAAATATTAATAATCCGTTTATTTATTAAAATGGGCTTAATAATAATTATAAACTCAAAAATAATCCGGTTAACGATAGGGATTTATTTATTAATAATAATTCGAGCTTTATGGAAAATTAAAAAATAATAAAAGTTACGGTAAAAAAGAAATTAACGGTAAGAAAAAAACTAGCTATAAAAAAAGTAATTAATAATAAGGAAATAATTAATACGAGTAACGAAAAAATTAACTGTATTTACTTATATTAGATATTTAGTTAGCTATTTAATTTTAAAAGGTAAAATTATTTTAAAATTATTTTAAAATTATGTTAAGAAATTTAAATTAACTCTTTATATTAAAAGTATTATACGAGATTTAACATTATTAAATAGATATATTATTGTTAATTTTTAAAATATTATTTTAACGGTTAATTTGCGAAATTATAAAAAAAAATTAAAATTTATTTACGATTTTAAATTAATATTATAAATACTTTATAAAAAATAATTAAATTAATATTTATTAAATTTTTCGAAAATAAATATTTTTTATAAAATAATTTTAAAATAATTTAATTTTATATAATAATTAATTTATATACCGTTTATAATAAATAAATTATTATATAAAAAAAGAATATCGAATTTATACAAATTATTGCCGGTAATTATTATATATTAAAAAAATTTTAAATACGAATTTAAAACCCTGTAATTTTAAATTAAGTATTAATTAAAGTAAAGAATTTATTTATAATAATAAACGTAAAAGTAATCGAAATAAAAAAGGCATTTAAGGTTTAATTAAAAAATGTTAAGTTAAGGTTATAATTTACGTATATTTAATATAAGTAAAATATAACGTTTAATTAATTTATAATATTTAAAAATATTATTTTATTATTTTATTAATAAATATTACTATTAATTATATATAATTATTTTAAATTATTTTATTATTTATAGGTAATCCGTAAATATTTTTGAAATTTTTAAAATATTTATAAGTAACCCGTAAGTATTTTTGTATTTAAAAAAATTCCTATAGGTAACCCGTGGGTAAATTTTTTTTTACGTGGGTTCCTACGGGTTACCTATTAAAACGGTGGGTGACCCGTGGGTGACCCAAATTTAGCGTGGGTATTCGTGGGTGACCTACGGGAACCCATTCCCTCGCCCTAGGTCCTAGGCGACCCGGGGTAATATTACACACGTCTGGATAAGTCGTCCAACATTTGGCAATGAGCATAATTGCATTATGCTAGGTATATTACACTCCAAAATGCTGAGAAACTAAAACCAAGAGCCTCCAGCTGGCTGAAAAGCAAAAACATCATTACCTGGCAATCCCGGGACCCATGGGGATCTCCACCACATCGTCCGGGTTCCTCAGAAAACCTTTGATGGTCTCTACCTTCCCGCTCACGAATAAGATCACCTTGCGGCCCTGCATTACCCCAAACCAATCCTCAATAATCCTCGCAAGGCGCTTGACCCGCTCCCGATTATAGTAGTAGAGAGCGCGGTCCATATCAGTAACCAGGCAACACGGCCGGGCTAATGGACCAGGGGGTTTGCCGCTGCTGCCGTCCTGCTGCCGGTTTGTTGGATAAAATCTCTCGCGGACCTTGGGGATCGCGTCCCCTAGCATCTGGAGGATCTCATCAATACTCTTGGAGATATGATCGTGATCGTCTAAATCCAAAACAAAGTCCTCTCTGGAGAAGCCGCATTCGCGCATGAGGAAGTCTCGGAGACCTCGTTCTCCAAGCTCGAAGAACATTCTCGTAATTATGGACCTCAGCACCGGGTCAGGTTCTTGTTTAACTCTGTGAGGTGGTCCCGCGGTGACGAGGACAACCGGTCTCGGGAGTTCTCCTATTCGGTAAGGACCACGGAGATCTTGTGGGACCTCCTCGTAGAAGTGCCGCATCATGACCCAGGCTACTTCATATGCCCCTTCGTCTTCGCGCACTTCGACGATTGCAGTGGAAACCCCAGGCTGAGCAATGAATGCGTGGAGGGGTTTTTCCCTCCACCACCATGGGAGGGGGGGGCAGTAGTTTGGATTCCTCCAAAGGGGGAAGAGTGGGTCTGTGCGCTCAGCAATGTAGTCCCAGGCCGGAAGGGGGCTGGGTTGACTGGTCTGATTCGGCATCGTGAAAAAAGAAGAATGCTGACTGCTATTGTGCGTAAATCGTTGGCGGTGGTGCCTACTACCTCCCTAGCTTACGAGAGCAGGTGCGATATTTATAGAGTGAGCTGTTTCGACATTTGCTCTTTTTCGTCGACTGTACACCAACCGAGAATCCATGAATCGTTCATCCCCAGGAAAACCTGGAAGATCGGACGAGAGAGAAGATGTCCGTAAATTGGCTTCAGAATCAGGTATTCGTGATTAATTCCCAGGGGAATATAACGTACGAATCATGTATAACATCAATAATCAGGTTACATAATGATATCCCTCCTCATTCCGTGCAGTATGTCACTTTGCTCGTAAGTACCATGAAAGAGACAGTTCCGCCGTGGAAAGCAACATTTTTCACCTGGTTCAACAGAGGATTGCCCCAAGCATGATTCCCCGCATACTGATCCCCGGTATGTGTTTGATGCATTATCCAACAAGGATTATACCCCAGATCGATGGCTCAAAATCTCCCAGGTTATCCTCTTGCCCCGCCTGTAGGTCTACCGGCGGAGGAGATTCAAGTGTTATATGCAATCTCCCATGAGCCCGCAGGAAAGGCACCTACTAGACAGAGAAACGACTACCTAAAATAGACAACTCGACCTTAGTAGTATCGGTATCTAACAGCATCCAACAGTTCCCGGCACCACCGGAAAGGTATGTTTGCCCATGTCGACATAAGGATGACTTCCTCTGGCTATTATACCTTTCTTTTGGCGGGGAACCTACCACAGCTCAGCATCAAGCTTAGGTGCGGTGGTCTCCAGCGCACATGAAACCCTCTCCTTCAAGATTCTCCCGTCAGCAGAACTGCTTGACGTCCAGAAGGGTCAGCCTTTGGGCGCTCCGTTAATGGAGTCGGTCTAGGCAGTTACAATGCATTGAACCTATTGCAGAGCATGTAATCACATTGTATACCCGGGTCATCATACCCCAGGCTGGCCGAGTTGCCGTTTGGATACCATCAAATGTGCTCCAAGCTCAGTAATCTCTGCCTTGCCATCTGTAACGAAGAAGCTCTAAGCTAACAGTTCTCTCTTCCCCCTGGCCGGGCTTCCTTCCTCTGTTTCAACCGTCCGCTCCGAATAAACCAATCTCCCTGATAACCCGCGACTTCCGAGAAGCCATCTTCAGGTAAACATGGTTCACAAACTATAGAAGAAGCACGGGTCACAGAAGAGCTACACTTTGATATCTCGTGGCTCAACACATTCAGTCCACATCCGGCGACATGCGAGCCGCACTGGTAATTGCTTATTCCGACGACCCGGACACAGCATGTCACTCATCCACCAGTTCTACACGAGCGTCAGAAGATTTAGCTCAAGAAGGACGCAATAAGATAAGGAGAGGAAGGTGCATCGCCCTGGGGCCCGATAGACGAAGATTATGACACGTACGGGGCGCACTGATCCTTACATAAGGGGTTCCACCCGAGCGGGCCGAACCGAGACTACAGATCCCGTGGATCTAGCCGCCCCAGCCCCTGCCCTATGGGGAAGTGGAGATCATTCAAGTAACCTATACCCAAACCAGTAAGCGGATAACGCCTCGGTTGTCTGTGATCCACCCACTGGTACTAAACTTGTCGGGAGTGATCCCATGTTGTGTTGGGGCAGCTTGGGGCAAATGTAGCTAATAATTTGGCACTCATATTTCTTTAGAACCTCTTGTTACTAACACAAGCCCTGTTCCGTCAGGCGTATTTAGTCTGATATGATCTCATTAAGACGAAAAGAGCTGAAGCGTCAGCCGTCTTGTGGTTACAGGGTGAAGTCCGAGCACAAATTAAAATATAATGTCCTGCCAAGTGTAATACAGGTACTACTTCCGCGGCTATGATCCACGTCCAGCACCGGCGGGAGCCTAGAAAATTGTTCTATACATGTCGGTCCCAGTGTTGAAGATGATGGCGGGAGGACAAAGCAATCCGTCTTCTTCCCCAATACCTGCTCCCATGTACTTAGAAATCCGACGTTTCCAGTCATAGTACTACTATACCACGTCGTGGACTCTGATGTTTTCCGATGAATGCGCTTCGGCTCCTTTCATCGACAAGCCAATTGCTGAGTTCGATGCTTTGGGCCCGGTATCTTGTCTGCTGAGTGGGATGATATCTTGTCGACCAAAACTCTCGGCAGTGTCATTCGACTTCATAGAATTCAAAAGACTCTTGGCAGTTCTGATAATCGGTACCCAGGACCAACGTCTGAGAATGAACTGGAGAGTTGGAAGGCAAGCGGCGAAAACGCCAACGCCACATTCCACGATTCCCCAATATAGATATTCTGTGACGACAACTGAACTGGCGTTAGGAAGATCATCGAGCGCAGAGATCGTCCCATGACTATTACTTACGGATACCGTCTTCGTCTGGACTAAAGCCTAAAGCTACGAGACGAGCCATCATGATAAGTCGTAGGAGGGAGGCTACAATGGTCCTATCGGCACGAGCATTCAGCACGAGCTAACGACGTACAGAAATAGGAGAGGAGAAATGTATCGGAAACGTATCGTACAATGATCCGAGTAGAAAGATTGCAGCGACGGATATCTTCTTGCCCGTTGAGAGATTCAGTCGCCAAATCTGGGCAGACGTCAGCACGGGTCGACTTGGCTATCCGCGGGCACTAACCAGAGGAATTGGAGCGCAGATGATTGCAACGTCCGTAATAAATCCCGTAATACAGAGAGCGAGTACCAGCTGCATGGTCTGCGTACAGTGGTTCACGATGTCCATGGTCGACCCCCAGATAGCCCAAAAATTCAATCTACACTCAAACAGTGAAGCAAAAAAGAATGATATCGACCACAAGGTCATCAATATTATAAGCGCCCTGAGAAGGTAGCTGCATAGGCTTGTCCTATTGACTGCAAATATTCGCAGATAAAAGAATAGAAAGCTAGCTTTAACGCTCCCTAGTGCTAGCGGAAGCATCAGACTGAAAGCCCATTGGATCTATAAGTCATAGTTAAACTCATTCTATCTATACTAATGCCGGTGGTCTTCGTACCTTGTAGACGAGAGTTATTTGAGGAGTTGTAATTTCAAGGGGGCTGCCCGTGAAGTCAGTGGGTATCTGGGTTGGGTAAGCAACCGCTGCCTGAGAAACGCCATATATTATCTCGACGGCAATTCCTGCAACCAATATCTGTAAATGTAAGTGAACTGCGTGAGGGTATGAATACGATCGATGACTTACTGTCGCGGGCAGCATAAGCCAGTCGTCTACCTTCAGGGCCTCCCTTTGCCTGGTTCGAGCCCAAAACCTCATGGCCACAGCAATGATATCCAAAACAGTCAAGCATATTGCCGCTGCTACGACATAACCCGGCTGCGTCACATATTTCCGCTGGATAGACATCGCTAGAAAGTAGGACTGAAATAGTTACTACTCAAAAAGATGGATGGAAGTCACAAGAGCGTACACGAAGGAAGGTAATGTTTCCAGGCTATATTGATGTTGTTATGATTTATGCTTCTTGCTTCCTAAATAACAGGTTCAGATGAGCATTCTGTCCTGCATAGAAGTGGTGAATAACAGTCGAGTCAACATTCACGTGGTTACTACCGAATGTTTGATCATCCTGAATCGTAACTATCACAGCATCCACTACTAGCCAGCACGTCTACATGTCAAACTTTGCTACAAGTAGTGCGACGGCAGCAGGCCAATCAGCCGAGACCTGTCTTGCATGTGCGTTTTGGACCCCAGGGGTGTGACAGTGAATGAGGGTTTACTTATCCACATGTCAGTATGCACAGCAAGCAGGAGCTGCGCATGGCAGGACGACGAGCCTCTACGTGGCACTCGGTGGTCAGCCCGTGAAGCCACAGACGGCATTTCTAATATATATATAGAAATGGGCTTTCTAGACAGCCACTATCACAATGGAGATGCAGTAATACATTCACTCCTGCATTCCAATTGGTCGCATTATAGTGGCCGGGCAGTAGGATCTCTCCGGGCCAACAAACCTCGTCCCCGTACTCCGGGTACATTATTACCCCGCGTCCTTCGATCTGCATCTCACTTTTTCGTGTGTCCCCCTAATTATACAGGATCATCGGTGCTTTGAGGCTATTGGCGGTTTCCCCCCAAATGCTTATCGCCAAACAATGCCTACAGTCCCCGTGGCGTATTTTGCCACCATACGCACCAACTCTGCAGACATGAACACTCAAAGTGGCACCGTGGAATATGTGCCAACAAAAAGTGCTACGAAGATTCTAAGAGGAGGGTCAAAGTGTATGCTGTGCTGCTGACCAATTGACAAGCAGCACAAGTGAGTTGAAATAATATATGGACATGCAGTTCAGAAAGCCTCGGTTTTTTGCCCTACCCAGCTTCAGCACCGGATGCCAGCACCCTAAGTTTAGTAACAATAGAGCGGGAAATGCACAATGGGGATGCCGCACCATCGGGACAAAGTAGTCACTTGTTGGGTGAGTCACGCAGTTGCTCCAGTGGAGTAGCCTACCTCACCACTCGAGATCATAGGAATTCTCTTTGTTGCCATTCACACGACTGTTGAAACATCGACACTAGAACTGCTATTCTTCACTGCTTCTTACAATCTCCCTTGTTTTCACCTATGTACATGCGCAGGACCAAATAGCTCGAAGCAGTCTGCGTACATCGGACATCCGGCTCAGCAATACAGATGCCCGTCACAGCACATAGGACACAATTCTGGCTACGGAAGGACCAGGGAGTGATTCATAAACTGGGAGATTCAATGATTTAAGGAGTGCTAGATCATCCACCTGATGTGCGCGTCCCTGAGACTTTCCAATGCCCAAGCTGCTCTCGCCATACAGTCCTCTGGTATTCCAGATTAACCCAATTTCCAAGTCCCTACGTTGAATCGTGGGGAGGTGGCCACTTGAATGAGTGCCGTAGCCATCTGTTAGAACATACTCCCGAACCGATCACACCCCTGGGGGACAGGTCTATCAGCCTCAACGGCTTTGGACCAGTCTCCAAATGCCTCGGCATCTACATACCATGAGATAATTTGTAACCTGAAGGAAACATGGGATTCATACCTGCCACAGGTAAAGAATTGACAGAGACAAACGCAAGGGATGCCATTACGAGCCTGAGAGGCTGCATGTTGGGTGAAAGCGAAGTTTTGGCGAGGAGATGAGTTTTCAAGACAATGAACTCTCAGATGATCTATAACGCTTCTGGGGAAGTTCATCCCTTGAGCGAAGAGGTCTTATATACCCATCAACGCGCCTGTGCGGCTTCAGCCTCTAGGCACACTACCAGACTCCATTGGGCATGGTTGAGGCATTTCCGGATTAAGTCGGACCTACTGATTACCCTCTTACGCAAAGTTACACTGGTATCCTTGATTATGGATGCAACACCGGGGTGACCAAAGAAAGCCCTTATGAGGCTGTGCTAGAGGTTCTGTTGTTTCCACTCCTCGTCCTTCCGTAATTTTCCTTTACACTTCCCATTCCTCGTCTGTTTCATTCCGCGTTGGTTTTTCTCCTCCCAGGAAGTGCTTTTCATACAAGCTCGTGTTTGACTTCTATTCGCTTTTGCAGATCATGTCGTCAAAGTCTACTGTCCATTTCCTATTATCGCAAGATGCTTTAATGGAAGATGAAGACTCGTTGGACGGGTTTCCGTCACGATCCATGAGAACCAGTACTCCCAAACTTTTCACTTGGCACCGAGTGTACATAGCATTACTCCACGTCTGCATCGTTGACATGGCCATTAGATTGTGGAACAACGGCAACTATGGTCCGCGACCTCTGCACGAAAACAGCAGTTGGTGTAGGTATTCCCACACGACACACAAGCCTTAGGTTAGACACTTACGACAGGCGCAGCCCCAGTTCAAGACTATATCAAATATGAGACTAATCCAGAGCATGCCATCGATTACAGCAAGCACAGCAACTACTCCGGGCCTCCTACACCCGAGCAAGATGCGGCTTGGGAGGCATTAATTAAACGTATGCTATGGTTTCCTTTTATTATGATACCAACTAATCAGAAGCAGCCACATTCTTCAATGCCAGTCTCGAAGAGCTTCGCCGCGGAGGAGAGTCGCTGGAGAATCTAGCATCGGTCAAAGGAGGCGGATATGCCGCTACCATTGGCGTATATCACGAGCTTCACTGCTTGGTAGGTTCCCCTTTACCTACTCCATATATATAGAAGCTAACCCCTCCCAGAGGCAGCTTAGATTCTATCTTTTTCGCCACAAATACTATCCCGGCCTTACCAGGGCACAGGAACTTTATCTTCACAGGCACTTAGGTATGTCATGTCGATGCCGGGCGCTACCTATATGTGTTGAGCTAACCATATAAAGATCACTGCATTGAGTCACTGCGACTGACTATCATGTGCCACGGGAATAGCGGCTTATATTCATTCGCGTGGGACGACCCTGATGCACCTAAACCCGCCACACACTCCAATTCACGAACAGTCTGCGTGGAATGGAGTTCAATTGAAGATTGGGCCCGCTCTAGATCACCCCCTGAGCTCATCTTGGAGAGAACGGGCAACGTACATGTAGATATGTCGGATGGTACCATGAAGCCGGAAGTCGGATGAGGTTATTATGGTACAGCCAGGTTCGCAGGAGTACAGTCAAAGAAGCACCCCATCCATTCCCAGCAGGTTCCCCCCACATTGCCTCAACTTTCGACCAAAATAGAGGCATGGATTCCTGCTTCAAGACCCCCGT
This sequence comes from Monosporascus sp. CRB-8-3, assembly GCA_004155055.1. Taxonomy (NCBI): domain Eukaryota; kingdom Fungi; phylum Ascomycota; class Sordariomycetes; order Xylariales; genus Monosporascus; species Monosporascus sp. CRB-8-3. Next base: position 24,140 of record QJNZ01000423.1, read on the forward strand.
TATTCACCCACGCCTAATACAACCTAGATACCTATACCAAACTCTTGTTCGTAGCTGAGTTGATTGATCCCTACCTATGCTCAAGGGAGTTGCATAAATGATTTTACCGGGATTAACCCATGCGAAATGTTTATCAAGCTCCATTTGCACCGCAGCTCCATACAGTTTCTACTTAGCAGGCAATCATCAGGTTTAAGCGGTCTCTATCAACCTCCAAGGCAAGGTAGGATCGAAGTGGGGGCAGTGGGGCGGCGGGGGCCGGACTCCGTACTCGATGGCACCCACCGAACGTTCCCTCTTTCGACTAGTGCGGACGCATCCCAGCAGAGATGGAGGCAGGGCTCTCCTAGCTGGATACATCCGGTTCCTTTGAGATCCCTGTAGGTCGGGTTACTGCATACGACATGGCAACACCATGCAAGCATGAAAGCAAATGAACCCCCTCCGTACTACATCACGTTGAGGATGACCCGGCCGAATAATACGGCTACTTCCGTTCAGCCCCCACATGAATAGTGATGGTCGAGCTTAGAGACCCTAGCCGAACACCATTATCCCCAAAGTGGTGGATCATAAGAGATGGTGAACATTAAGTGATTGTGACGTTCGATGCGTGAAATTGACAGAGTCCGAGCCAATCTCTAGTCGTCTTAGCCCTGCTGCATCTCCCTAAGCTTGTGCAATGCCTCTTGCTTGTGGGCATTCATATCCAAACCAAAAATGAAATCCCACCTAGGCGCCAGGAGCGCCCGGAGTTTCTCTGGATCTAGACCAGCATCCGCGTGCTGTCCACAAAACATCCATCCTGTTTCCCTACTTGAGTCGATTACTCTTTGGCAACGCGGCCGTCTGATGGCATCGTATGCCTTGAAGGCCGCCTTGATGTCTGCTGAGGAAGTAATATTGCCAAGAAGCTCCTTAAGAATCATAGCATCTTCAAATGCCATCGCCGCGCCCGAGCCTTGCCATGGGGTTGTAGCATGAGCGGCATCTCTGATAACGCATACACTACCGTTCACGTAAGTCGGAGTTGCCTTATGCTCCCACTGAGAATAACCGTAGGGGTCATCTTGTTCAAGGCAAAGCTGCCAATGTACTTGGCTTATATCCTTCAAGATTGGGGAGCCAGTCTTACCTCGATCATTCCCTTTGCAATTGGGCCATCAAGCCAGCTACTCAGCGTCTGAGTCAAAGTCTCTTTAGTCAGTACACGCTTCCTCTCGTGCGTTTGTGAGTGCTCGACAGCGGATATAATGCACTGCACCATGGTCCTGTTTTCTAATACATCGTGCATCAGGAACCCACCATCTCCGACCCATCCATACTGTCGGTCCAACTCAAATAGCTCTTCTCCTAACACAACTTTTGCCCGCTCGGGTGGGACCGGATTTCTGCAGTCCCAAAAGCCCGCCGGCGACGCGGCGAATTGGTCGGCATCATCCTGAAGAACGTACGAACGCACAGAGCTGAATATTCCATCGGCACCGATGACCGCGTCGAACCTCTCCACGGTCCGATCTTCAAACATTACCTCAACAGCATTCATATCCGGCGTGGGGTTGATTGCAGCAAGTTTCTTGTTCGTATGTAGGGAGTCCTTAGGCAGTGGCGCAACCAGTTCACGAAGCAGAGAAGCGCGATGGACGATTATCCCGGGATCATCGCCCGAAAAGTCGAATATGATTTGGCCAGCATACGGTCCTGACCCCTGTAGATGTTATTATTGCTGCGATTATACTAATACCAAAATTACATACCACGATACTACGGGAAGAGTTCATGAGAACTGCCCCCGCTCTCTTCAGGAGGTCATCTTTTCTGCCAGGAAGTACATGTTCCAGCGCTTGTTGCGCATTCGTGCCGAGTCCAACAACCGCCCCGCGCTCTGAAAAGCTAGGTGCGGATTCATATATTTGAATGTCGATGTGTGGGATTTGAACAAGAGCATTCGCAAGGGTGGCTCCAGCAAGGCCGCCACCAATTATGGCGATACGTAAGGGGGAGGGTTTCCAGTAGCCATTACTTGTGGATCATACCTAGGAGGTAAAAGTATGAATAGAGAAGAGAACCGAGTCATTTCCATCAGGATATCTACTTGTAGGTAACAGCTGTCCCAGTGGTAAGCTTTGCCACATAAATCGAAAGACTATTGGTCATCTGTAGTACGACCCATCATATTGGTGACATTGCGTCGGGTCCAATCAGAGTCGGACTGTGGTTGCATCAAAACTCAGCATATGCCTTAAGTTTCTGGTGTTCCAGGCGCCACATTTATCCGCCGCCCGTCCGTGGACTAGCAGGGGGCCCAAGCACCTGTGACGTTAAGAAGGGACGGGTTAATTCGTCTCTGAATCGCTTACACAGTTTGCGGGATTCAAGCAAACAAATACAACCAAATGTACTGACCATGGTGGGGGTGATATTTAATAAGGAGGAGGAGCTTAGAGAGCTAAGGGATCGTCAGAATTGGGCTTCACTACTAATTCTTCCTTTACTCAACCCCACGAACATATGGGCGTCACTAGACCTGCAGGTTGGGTGTTGAACGCAATGTGCGTTATAGCAAGTGTACGTTACCAACCACCAAAGAACGGAAATGGAAATTTTGTTATGTGGGCTACCTGCCTAATACAGAAATGCCATGGCCCCAAAGATATTATGACCCTGTACCAACTGCGAATCTAGGTTCCAGAGGCAGCCGCCGACGGCATCCCTTTTTATTGTAGCTACCCCTTCGCGAATCAAGAGGTGATTGGGACCCTGCCCTTTCTGGAGCGAAGGGTTGCTAGAAGCCTCCCTCATATACGTCTCAATGTCTGTACCGCCACCGATGAAGATGCCGAAGCGGTCGCCCTCATCCTGCGCGGGGTCGTCTGGGCACTCTTCCACGGCATCGGGGAAGAACTGCCAATACATGGCTGGGAGGCCGTAAACCAGCTTCCCGCCGGATTGCGAGACTCAACTCTCGGTGCTCCGGCACAGCTCCCCGGGGTATCCCGCGTACCGGATGACACCACGATCAGGTCGACGGCGTTGCAGGCCGTCACCGCCTCGATGAACGTACACTCGTTCGAGATGTCGCCGCTCACGCCGCCCGTCAGCATCCTGATCGGCTGGTCCGCGCCCAGCTCCTGGCGCAGGTAGTTCGCACCCCCGCACAGCCAGCCGTGGACGTCGCCGGCCTGGCACGCGCTGGGGTCGGGGGTCATGGGTTCGTTCTGGGTTTTCTGTCAGCAGCGCACGCGGTACGACAGATATCGTGCTCGTCACAGACTGCAGACGTACCTGTAGGTTGGAGCTAAGAATCGCTTCGCTTCACACCTTCCCGACATTGTTGGAGTAGCGCCCTGTGTAGTTTACCTGGCGGACAGTCTGGCAACGTACGCGTCGAATGTCTGTTGCAGCTCGTAGAAGCAGCCATAGCCCCATTTCTCATAGTAGACGTCCTTATGTTCTTATATTAGCGTTGTCAGGGACAGCGATGCCCGTCTGCAGAACTCACTTTCGATAGTCACCACGCCGGGAGTTGAGGTCGTGTGGGGGGATGATGACCTTCATGCCCACCCTAGCAATCTTGTCGATGACATTGTCGAGGGCGTCGAAGGTCTCGTGATTGTACTGGCCCAGAGTCGCCTCGAAGTGCGGCGGGTTGTTTACGAGATTGCTGCCCCTATGGCCACCGGCACCCCGCGCGTTGGCCCAGACTCGAATGACCTTGGTTCCGGCGGATGCCATGTGCTCGATGTAAAGGTCCCGGCCTGTGTCCGAGATGCGTTGTAGGTAGTACAGGTTTGTCCCCATCCATGAATTCTCGTTCTGCCGCGGAGCGTTAGCGGGAGAAGCGGACACGAGAGAGAGAACGCCACAGCGCGGAGGGCAGCCAGAATCGCTTTCATCTTGGCTCAAGGATTGAAGGTACGAAGTAGGGTGGCGTGTGGCGCGAACTGTTTGCCGTGTAGTCGGATAATGCAGCAACAGAGCTTGGTGACTAGGGCTGCTCTCGTGTCAAGACAACCTTGTTGATCCTGAGTAGGTATTTATGATTGAAATGTTGCATTGTGAACCCTGTTTAGGTTGGTTTCGCAAGGTAAATGCACTTTTGCTCTGTGCCAGATCCTCCCGACGAAGGGGGCGAACAGTTGTCATTGCATTAAGGTCGCGCGCTCGAGGTGATCGACATGCAGAGCTACCCTAGCACTAGGTCATCAGCAGTATACCTCACAAGCCGGAAGAGCAAGGCCAATCTTCTGGGCAGAATAAGCTGCAGACTTTCTCCGATCAGTTAAGAACACTTCTGGTCGCATGCCTTTGAGCTGCTCTAGAAGAAATCGGCATTTCCATGCTGCTGAGCCGTCTTAAATAGTGCCATTCAGGGTTGTCTGTAAGCAGGTTAATCGTTCCAATGGGAGCATTCGTTTGCTGTTCGGTATAACTGACATTACTTCCCAGGTAGTAGGTGGGGATATGGGTTGCAAAAGATATATTAGTATGCCAGGTAAGATTCTACATGTCCCTGCTTGCCCGAAATGGTAGCTGAGCCCTAGGCACTTCGTAACATATAATTACATAGTAGGCGCCCCCAATGTGAGTGCGTCATTAACCGCTTAGCAGCACCGGCCGTATAAACTCGCTAACGGGATGCACATTGTTCACCTATGATATAGTGGTTACTAGGACTCCGCCCTGCTTATCGAAGGAGTGGCCGGCCGAGGAGATGGTTAGAGACCTGTGCCCTCCGAGTAAGTATCGAAGCACATGTCATTATGCCCTGACCAGATCCGAGTTGTTGAATATGCTAAACTTGAAGTGGCAACGTCTATCACCTGAGCTCGCGTATCCATTCCGCAGATCCTGAGTTACCAATGGTCATCGCTAATCTGAGATGGGACTAATGTCGTGGCCCCGTATGCTAAGCTAGTAAAGCTTTCAGCTATTCTATACTTCTACATGAGTAATAATCCAAGCTAAAAGTACACGATTGGTTACTTAGGCAGTTCTCGGGCCGAGCCACTCAATATTTCAGGGAAGGGTAATCATGCTGCATATTGGGCCATGGGTAGTTGATTCCCCGAAGAGAGAGCGGCTATCCTATGCTGTTTCAACGATGGCTTGTCCTCGCTGGCATCCTGCTCGACCTGATCAGTGACGATGCGCTCGTGTAGACGTCTTGTGCAATTTCCTGTGTCTGTTATGGTTCGAAAACTCGACCTACGCGCATACATACACGAACTTCCCTAGTGAATGTACAATGTGCACAACCTGGCTTTTTGCAAGGGATGGAGTCGAGTCCTTCAGAAAGCCCCTAGTAACCTAACACCGCAAGCTAAGATTGAACGGGATGGTGGTAGTTACGGCTGCGATAGGGAGGGAGGGGAAATGAAGGTTGAATCCGAAGGTGGCGTGTGTTTGTCAAGGTAGTTACATCGGTCAAGTTCGGTTTACCTGTTGCTACCACAGTAACCACCCATTGGACGCCGCGGGTAGGTTGCGGTCCCTTCACCCGCATTTTATACGAACAGGTACTTACCTTTTGATTGGAGCTACTGAGTTACCTAGCTAGCTTGCCCGACAAAGTTCTTGACTCGCGATAGTAAGCAGAATCGACGGTCCCCCGTCTTGCTTCTTGATGCTCAGACTATTTTAAACATTAGAGGGTTTGCGGAGATATTCATAGCCTCGCCGTCCATCACGCCGTGAACGTATGCCTCCCCCACGAGGCTGGCTCCCTCTGTCTCTGCTTCAGGCATGGGATCCCCACCCCTTTCGTCAACCGAGTGCAGCCGGACGACATAGGGTGTCATGAAGCCGTACAGGAGACACACTGCATCCCCAGGGACGGTCCCCGGCGGCACCATAGCCATGTATCCGTTCCGCGTGATAGCGAAGGCTCGACCTGCGCAGGCCATAATCCTCGCACTATTCCATAACAATGCGCCGCGCAGGGCCTCCTCCTCGAGCCCTGCAGCCTTCAACTGTCCCATCGACGGCAGCGCGTTCGTGTCGTCGCGCAGCCCCTCCCTCTCCGCGTCCGCGCCATCGAGACTCGACACCATGAACCGCTCCCACAGCCGGCAGTAGACGCCGAGCTCGGCAGGGGCCGGACGTTCGAACTGCGTGTCGCCGATAAGACAGCGCCAGAAGGCCTCCTCGACAGACTGGTCTGTTTGGTATGGATCCCGCGCGAACGTTGTAGCTAGCCTGCGGGCGCCCAGGTGCTGCTGGAGGGTTTTGATGCGGAGCTCGTTGTCATCCGCGCCCGGAAGGCCCCTATTGTGATCCAGGTAAGTCAAAGTCGGCCCCACATGGCTAATTGTATCGAAGCGGTGGCCTCGTATGTATAGTATGGATCCCAGATCAGAAGAGCCTCTCCTGAATTCTACTTCTAGTGGAGAGTCAGCAGAGGCATTATATTGAGCCGAAAAGCGGGTCTTCGTAAACCTCTGCCGACGTGTATCGCTCATCGATAGAGCCGTCCAGTCGGGAACCCAGGAAGGGATGATCGATAAGTTCCTCTCGTAGCCTATTCCAGCGTTCGATAGGACGTCGTTGGGGTTGTTTCTAATGTAATACTGTGCCACGAGTGTATAAACCTGCTCCGCGCTTTTTGAGTAGTCAGCCCCTAGCCATTGATGAATATCATCTGCTGGATCCAGCAAGCCCAGCAGGGCATATACTCTGTCGACTGCCTCAGTAGAGCGAAAGCTCACTACTGCATTCAGTAAGTGCAACAGATCTAGTTGCGAAGAGCCCATGTCTTTTCTGAACGCTACCATCACACAGACGTGGAGCAATCCTATAACACTCGCTTCTTCGAGCCCTAGGTGGTGACCACTTTGCAGAAGCATGTTGAAAGGCCTAGACATGATCATCTCGGCTACGGTGGACAAATGGTCCCAGACCAGGCGTTCCCCCGAAGCCAGGACCACTACGGAGGACGCCATCGCAACTTCTTGGATCACCCAGACGCGGAAGAACCACGGGTTCGCGAACAGGTTGATTAACTGCATCCAGCCGGCTTCGATGTGCGTCTCCGAATACTGCCGAAGCAGACGAAAGCAAGAGTCGAACGTGCCGTACGTGCATTCGTACCACAACCCCGCGAGCATAGAGCGCGCCTTGAAAGTATCACTCACCCCATCGAGCCAGACAACGGTATTAGAAGCCTTGCTGTATATGTCTCTCATTAGAGAGATCTGCGAGCCCTTCTCTTCGTTGTCGAGCTGGTTTATGCAAATAGAGTCGATCCACACGTAGCGATCTTCCTTATAGGAGCTGAGATGGTAGAGCACAGCCATGACGGTCGGGGATACTAACATGACCCTGCCATCGACGAGGATGGGCTCGGTCTTCTCTCCGTTTCCCCAGTGATAGGAAATCGCGTCGTAGGCCGGACACTGGCGCAGATCTTCCACGACCAACTGGCATCGAATCTCCCCGAAGGGACGCCTCTTCTTCAGGCGGAGCAGCCGGATCTTCTGGGTCTCCCTGGATTTGTCTTCGATCGGATTGTAAACATGGTAATCGACGTAGCGCTTCCACAAATGATGGAATAGAAACGACCTAACGCGCAGGCGGTACACCCTCCCTGACATTCGGAGCCAGGGAATCTGCGAGAGCGGAAAATCGTAATTGACCGACCACACTACGGCAGATGCGAGGAACAAGTACAGCGCCATATACGCTAGGATGGCGGCAGGAAGGCGGATCGCTGGGTTGCTCAGCTGAAGAGCTGCTGTCTTGCGCGCAATCAAAAAGGTAGGGATTTGATCGAGCCACTGCATTTGCCTCCACATGCGCTCAGAGTCAGTATTCATCTTTGCTAGCTTGATCAGTGCCTGTACAGTGCAGGTGAAGATGAACAACTTGAGAAAAGAATTCCACGTGGGCATTATGGCTGCCGTCATGGCATAAAGTACGAGCCCAAACCCAACGGATATGGAATTGAGTACGAAGTAGCTCCGTTGGCGCACGGCATCGGGCGCGGGCTGTTGGACATAGTGCGTTAAAGCAGCTACCAGAGGCGGCATGCCTAGGATGAGAGTCACCGTCGACTTTCCTGATAATCCGAGCAATGCGGCTACCGTCGAAAGCAGACAGAAGAGCCACCAATACAGCACTCCGCGCCGCAAGCCGACCTCGATAGTGAAGGAATCCATTGAGGTGATTGAACTGCGCGATTGACCGGATAAGGATCTCTCTGGCAGAAAGGGCGAATTTGAAGGGGAGGGCATTGCTCAGCCGCACCGCAGGGATAACAGTCGCACAGCCTCCGAAAAAGGAACACATTGCCTATCATCAGTGTCACCATATTTTTGCCAATCGGCTGCTAAGCCGAGCGAATTCATCAATGGGTTGAACGACTTAACACAAAATAGGAGGACAGGATGTTCTCTATCTCTCTGCAAAGGACTACATTAGCCAAACCTCAACATTGAGAAGACCGTAGAACTCACTGGCAATGCATAGGCCCAAATATCGGCACCGCTTCCATCAGCTAGCCTAATTAGGAACTCGTCCATGCACTGCTTTTCTTACAGAACCAGCTGGATCAGACAACTTGGCAGTTCTTGTCTGGTTCGCTGAATCGCTGCACTAGCTTCCGGCTGCGTTCAATTCCCAGGATGTCATCATACGGTCACACAAAATCATCGCGGACGGTCAAATGGGAGTCGGAGAAGCTGATTCGAGTATTGTGGATCCTGCATTTCACCTAGTCTACATAGCCCTCCCATCGGGTCGACGCTGCCCCACGGCTCTCTAACCCCGTCAGCTCATTGCCGGACGGTAGCCAATCTCGTGACCTCGTCGAGCAGCTTCTGGTCCTCTCGCGGCGCGTTCTTGAGGACCTTGTCGCGCAGGTGGTCGATCTGCTGGCCGGGCTCCTGGGGCGGGTTGCCCTGCGCCGTCTTGATGCGGCTGGTCTGGAACTCGAGGAAGAACTTGGGCACCTTGATGCTCAGGTCGCCGCCGACGCTGCGGATGCCGACCTCGGTCGCCAGGTAGTCGTTGAGGGCGTTCTCGAAGAGCTCGAGGTCGGTGTCGGCCAGCGTCTTGCCGAACTGGTCGGCCGTTGTGAACATGTTCAGCGAGAACTCCAGCGGCGTCATACCTGACGTGCTGAAGTCGATGGTCGAGAACTTGAGGCCGTTGGAAGAGACGTCCGGCACGCCCGAGAGCGTCTGGACGGAGGTGTCGCACTGGATGATGGATGCGAGATCCTGCTCGATATTCGCCGTCTCCTCGGGCAGCTCCTCGTCGCCGATGACGAAGCATGGCCGGTTCTGCCGGGTGTTGATGGTGCCGGCCGCGGTGCGGAGCGGGATCTTCGGGGCGGCGATCGTGGCACCGATCATCGCGGCGAAAGCGAGAAGGAATGATTGCTGCATGGTTGCTGATTGGTTGTACACGCCGAAGGAATGGAGTCGCGTTGGGCGAGGCTTGGGTTATAAGTGATAGACGTAGGCGAATAAATGATTAAAGGATCAACTCGAAACAGCAAAAGAACGAAAACCCTTTCCAGAAGGATGAGCAACGGCCAGGTTGGTTGAAGAATGGGATGATCAACACCGGAACGGCGCATCACGGATCTTTTTATAACTGGCACATCTTATACTCGACTGTCTTAGCAGCGGGGAATAGTCGTGGCAGTTATGAGCCGAACTAAATTGCAGGCTCCTGGCCTTCTTGCGATGTTTGTCTCATCTCATAGGCTCGGTTTGGGATTCGACAAGGACTCCGGAAAAGTTTACCGAGGCGCCAATAGCCGTGCCTCGTGAGGGCATAGATATGATGCTATATAGCCGGGCGACAAAAGCGAGTACAATGGATCTCACGTGTCGTGGTCCTCGGCGGTTCTACGTTCAATTGTTTCTGCGACGTCAAATCCCCCCAAATCCCATACCCCTGAACCAGGGTCCAGATCCAGGAGGGACGCTAAAGGCGACCCTGGCGCGTTTCAATAGTTTCAATACGCCAACTCTTCCATCGTCTTTACCGCTTTTGGTTGCCGCCCGCTACCGAAGTGAAGCCTAGCGAATAGCATATCAATGATATCATCGGTCCGTGGTGCGGCTACAGGGCAGCTCGTCGCAACGTCGCCCCTCAAACGCTGGTCAACCTCTCTTATACCACAATGGGCCGATTCACCGAAGGAGACGCCCAATTGCGCGCAGTCGACATCAGATGGTAACCAACCGGTTTCTAACTTTACACCAAAGGCCATCGCGTTACAATCGCCAACAACGTTTATATAACATGCTTGGGTCATATACGGAGGTATCGTACCTTACTGGGACACCCGGCGGTGATGTTCATGTCGATGCGGCAAAACATCCAGCTGGCTTTTGTCAATGTATCCTGTTCTTAGGCGCTAGTCCTAAACCAAAGCTGCCAAGATATGCCATCTGTGTCTCACACAACCTGTCCCCCGGTATAACCTGCGGGTTAGCAACTCTTCCTGATATATCTTAAGAAGTTATGGGGAATGCTTCGTTCTGGAATCTGTTGTGCTGTTACTGCGATGGTAGGAATCCCAACTACGAAGTAAACGGGATGTTGTAACTAATTCATGTTAATCCTTTAGAAGGCTAGTTAAGCTATTGGTAGTGCCGATTACGCCGCGCCATAAGCCGTGCCGTACGGCTCGAGTTTTATGCCCTCGACGTCGACAAACCCATACATCGAGCCATCCTTATTGGCGGCCATCTTCTGGGCCCACACGCCCATGGAGCTCTGGAAAGCCTGGACATGATCCTCTCGCGTCAGGTCGAGGGGCTGCTTGTCCTGACCGACGAGCCGGATTCTAGATAAAGCAGAGTCAGCATATGCCCTTTTGAGGGGAGAAGCGAGGAGCTACGGCTGAATGAATCAAGCGAGTAGGTAGGCGGGTAAGACTTACTGAGTCCCAGCAGCGACATTCGTGGCTGCGAAGTCATCCTCGGCCAACAAGGTGGCGGCGGCGCCCTGGACTTTATCCTCCAAGATCTTCTTTGGGAGGTCGAACTCGTTGCAGATGGGCCGGCCGAGCCCGACGCCGTCGACCGTCTTCAACGCCTCGACCATGGCGCCCAAGGTCCGGAGCCCGCCCGTCACGTAGGTCTTGGTCTTCTTCAGGCGCGGGACGATCATCTCGGCGAACTCGAGGAAGTACGCCTCGCGCTTGCGGGTGCTCTCGCGGCGGTGGGAGAAGGCCAGGCTCTGGTAGGTGCCGCCCGACAGCTCCACGAAGTCGAAGCCGTGGCTCTCGAGCTCCACGCACAGGTCCCGGCAGTCCTCGGGGGTGAAGCCCGCGTCCTGGAACTCGACGCTGTTGAGCTTGATGCCGAGGCTGAACTTCTCGTCCGCCACGCGCCGCCGGATCTCCGAGGCGATCTCGAAGATCAGCCGTCCCCGGTTCAGGATCGAGGCCCCGCCGTACTCGTCCGTCCGCTTGTTGGTGGTGGGCGAGAGGAACTGGGCCAGGAGATAGCCGTGCGCGCCGTGCAGCTGCACGCCGTCATAGCCCGTGCGGTGCGCGTATTGCGCCGCGTGGGCGAAGCCGTCGATCACCGCGTCGATGTCGGCCTTCTCCATGGCCCGCGGCTTCGCGAACGTCATGCCCATGATGTTGCCCTCCAGATGCACGTCGCTCGCCGAGATAGGGTTCGGCTGAATATTCTCCGTGACCTGGCGTCCCGGATGCGACACCTGCAAGTACATCAGGCTGCCCTTCGCCTTAGCGGCCGTCGCCATCTCCCGGAAGCGCTGGAACCGCTCGTCTCCCTCCTCTATGGGGGCGTCGCGTGGTATGATGAGGTTCCCGGGAGCCTCGAGCTGGTCCGGTGCGATCATTACGTTGCCTGAAAGGATGACCCCGTACCCGCCCTCGCCCCAACGCCGGTAGACGTTGATGAGTTCTTTCGAAGGGACACCGCGCTTGGATAGGTCAGAAGGGTGCCAGCTAGAAAGCCGCTCCGTCATGGCAGCCTTTAGGAACCGGTTGGGTGCCGTCTTCGAGCTGAATGCGAAGTGGAGGGGTTCGCCGAGCGGCGTGGGGTCTGTGGGCTTTGCGCCCGTGTGGCGCTTGACTGTCATATTGAACAGAGCGTGGAGAGCCGTTGATCGTTGTCACGTGGTGTTTAGGCAGGTAGGTGCGGTTTTTGTCCTCTTGGGCGCTTGGTCTTGGTGTGTTTGGTTTTCGAATGCGAATTAGTGTAGAAATTATCTAGCTACCTGTCTCGGGAGGGCTGGGGAGGTTTTATGCTTCCGGCCGGACGTCATTATTCCCACTCGTCCCGCTCAAGGACTGAACTACCGCGTCCACTAGCCAGCATCCCGAGTGGGTATCTCAGGCATGTAACGCGGGACGAATGACGATTGGTAAGCAGAATGATGGGGATCCTTTGTGGATCTTTGTAATCCATCTGATGAATGCGACTCGGGCCCTCTATTACACCGATCCGGGCCAGAATTCTGTGGAATACAGACATGGAGCTCAAGATGGATGTGGGATAGATCGATGAGGTTACTGATGCTGAACGGGCCGTGCGTTGGTCACTCCGACGTTGGGCCCGTGCCCTCGTTTTAACGTAGTGAGGAGAGAAGGGAGTGGAAGAGGGGGGTTGAGGCGCACGTTTTCCCCTAGGACCTGACTTCCGCAATAGGAAACGATGCCGAGATCGCATATAGGAAAGCAACCCTGTAGTTAGAGGTCCGTCACCTAAACCCCGGCCAATTTGTATGGCCCGTACGAAACCTGGCAATGGCCTAACGCCGTGGAAGTCTTGGCTTTAAGCTGACCTTATCGCCGACCCGCCTAACCGCGACCTGGCTGACCGTCTAGTTAAGGAGCCCCAAGGCTGAAGGCCGCAAGGCCCGGAACGTATGAGGCGCGTCAGGCCTGCACTATGAGTCACGCAAGCCGAATTACGCGAAGGTCGTTCTCGAATCATATTAACGCCGGTCATCCAAGCGCTGCTTAACGCCGATTAGAATTTAGCGGGTGTCTAGCTCCATCTCAGGTCCCTTTCCATGCTGGTAGGACTCGCTGGCGCATTCCAAGGCGGTCCTGGTCGCGTAGAGGTCGGATATTTGGAGCCACTAAGAGTGACTCATTTTCTCCAACTAATTCGCCATGAGTTGCGTTGCAGATACGGCAGGGCGCAACAGAGAGGTGGTAAAATAAGGCCTCGAACTTGGAGGTTCTTATAGTCATCCATGAGAGTTACGAAGAGGAATCGAATATGTGAGTTCAATAGGCGTTCAATTAGCCCAGGGGAACAGTCGAGTCACGGGGTAGGATCTGGTTCTATTACCTGCACGGCTCATCCATCTGAGCAGATGTGCGCTCCGAGCTACCTACCTAGCGTTCCGGCAGCGTAATGTTTCCTGCGGCTTGAGGATACCTAATGGCCATTTCCTTCGGATGACCCTCGGAAAAACAATAAACAACCTCCCTCTTAAGGGGTTTCCTAGACTCCTGAACTCCGCCTCCGACCAAACGGACCATGAACCCCGACGCCTACAGCTGAAGAAACAGGGACTCACGGAGCAGACCTACTCGGAACGTTCTTCGCGTCACTAACACGACAGACAAGGTTCCCTCGCCCACCGCATCAAACCCCGGATAACCTCCCGTTGCTCGTCCAGCCTCTGCCGCGCGCGGAGGTAATTAGCGCCCGCCGCCGTGACCATGGCCGGCGCCGCCTCGAGGGCGTGCAGATCCCGCATGACGGCGAAGTGCGTGTCCATGTCACTCTCAAGCGTATACAGCCTCTCAGCCTCGCGGAACAGGGCCTCCTCCCAGCGGGCGCGGAACCGCTCCTCGTGCGCGAACGCCGGGTTCCAGTTCTCCCCCCGGCGGACCTCCTCGAGGTCGCGCCTCCACGTGGCGGCGTAGTAGACGTGGGCGTCGACCCTGTTCGTCCGGCTGTGACTCCGATCATCGGGCTTGTCGTCGTCGTCGTCGCAGTCTTCTTGGTAGCCGTGGCTGCCGTCGTCGTACCACAGGCCGGGGGCCATGCCGAAGCACTCGAGGCGGTGGTGGCGGTGCTCGAGGACGAAGCGCTCGCACTCCTCGGGCTCGATGTCGAGGAGTTGGTGCGGCGGCCGGGGCTCTCCGAGGGCCGCGGTGCACAGGCGCGTCTCGACCACCGGCGCGCAGCAGCTGTGGTACTCGCACGCGCCCGCGCGCCGGATGCCGCCGCTGTTGAGCACCCACTGGCCCGGCGGCGGCAGCGAGACCTCGCACCGGTGGTAGCTGGTGCGCAGCGGGTTCGCGTAGTACGTCCGCCCCGACGGTTGCGCGGCGTCAGCGTCCGCGTGGGAGTGGGAATGGGAGTGGGAGTGGGAGTCCGGGTCCAGCGTCATGGGCGTACGCACGTCGTGGTGCATGCGGTGGATTATGATCCTGCGGCACATCTCTGCTTTCTCTTCGCTCTTTCGGTTTTGCGGGTAGGTAGGTTCGGTAGGTAGGTAGGTGTTCTCTCATGAACTGAACCAGAATTGGCCGGTCTCAGTGCTGCTTGACTTGCTTGCTTACCCTGAGTTATGGAATCCAAGACCGGCTTGGCTTGAGGCGATAATCAGCGGTTGCAGCGGGCTCTAGTCGAAGACCTGTGTGTAGAGTCGTCCTAGATATTAGGTATTCACGGGATGTGTCTATATATATACATATATACATTACTGGGTCTCCCGACTGAAAAACACACTGGGACGTCGAGTTAGAACCACGCAGATGAAGATAATATGGCCATCGAAGCCGGCAGTAGGGACAGTACGTGCTCCCAGAATTTATAGGAAATGTCTACAAAATGAAGGTACCTACCAGTCTTTCCAATTGTTAGCCGGGCTCTGAAATGCGGCTTGAATGCCTTTTTGTATTCGCTCTTCTGGCCTTGTTTATTGGACAAAACAAACCTTTTGTCTCGGTGCTTGCTTCCTAGGAAATCCAGGGAACAATAATCATGTTCTCTGTGTTTCTTTGTTGTCCCTTCGGCTGTGGAAGATACGCCCCTTGTACGTTCATGAGAGCCGGCGGTCCAGGGTCCAGGAGCTAGGGGACGATCATCGAGCCGAATTGGGGTTGGAAAGTGGCTGTAAATGTGCGGTTCGAATCCAGAGAAGAACAAATATAAGTCCTCGGATTGTATTAGGCGATGTACGTAGCAGTCGTTGTTGGTGATCTGAAATTACAGGTAGCCTCCACGAGCGTGGACAAAGCCGGTTTGTTAATGCATCCCGCCAAACTAGACTCCAGCTGATCGATGTATAATGCGGCAATCCGCAGCAATAACGTGGCATCTTGCAAGAACAGCAAGTTCATTAAGTGTATGTAATCGTGGAGTGTCATCTATTGCTGAAAAAGAGTTATATTTACACAAATACGCACATACGCACGCGACCGCCTACGCCGGCTCTGGCCCAGAAAACGCCCGACATATGCTCGCTCGTCTGTGTCTATCCATAAATCCCCTCGAAAAACTCCAGCCCCATGCAAGCCGTATCGCTTATACGAAATAAATGTCTATATATTAGGCGCCAGTAAATCGTACTTGACGCAATTTTCGATCTGTGCGAATCGTACGATCAGCATCAAGAATTCCTATTGCGCAGGAAGGCATTCGGGCAAGTAACGGGACGGAACGCAGAAAAGGGGGACGACGAAGAAACCAAAAAAAAGGGGTGGTGCTGAAGGAAGGAAAAAAACATACATCCTCGATACTAGCCTGCATGAAGCGCCGGGCCTCGAGTCCCGCCCAGACGAAGAACATGGAGAAGTCGCCGCCCTTCATCATGGCGGCGCCGCTCTGAGCGCCAAGCTCGCGCAGGATGGGCAAGGAACTACTAAGGAGGTCGACGTCCGGGTCAAGGCTGCGGCCGATGCCCTCGAGCAGCAGGATGCTGATGACGACATTGACGAAGTCGCCCTCGAGGCGCACGTGATGCGCGCGCACCATGTCGAGCACGCGCTGCAGGATGTCGCCGATGCGCACATTGCCGAGGGCCAGCGTACGACTCTTGACACCGAGCACCAGATGCTGCATCTTGAGCGCGAACACCTCAGCGTCGACCACCGCCTCAGGCTGCCGGCATCGCTCGCACATGAGGTGGCCCGCCTTGTACCCGTCGAACTCGGCTACCGCGCGGAACAGGTCCAGGAAGTTGCGCCGGTTCGTTGCGTTGAGCTCCGTCACCAGCCCCGTGTCGATGAAGATGAGTTGCGGCCGGAACCCTTCGGCGTCGAGGCGCGCCAGTTCCGCCTCCCATGCCGCCTTGTCTTTGCTCTTGCGGTACGGTCGCAAGCGCGCGAGGACCTGCTCCGTGACGTCGGGCTGTTCAGCGGGGTGCGGTTGATGGGCGCTGGCATCTTCCGACCGTGACCGCCTTCGCAGGCTGATGTCGGGTTGCGATGTTTCGTAGAAGCGCACCATGATGTTGCCGGGATGTAGATCGGCATGCACAAAGTTGTCGAGCAGCAACATGCGCAGGAACGCGTCTAGGCCTTCCTGGGCGATGTCGCGCTGGAAAACACCACCGCCGTTCTCAAGGAAGTCGGATAAGGGGATCCCCTGGGCGAACTCTTCCACGAGCACATTCCGGGTGGTGAACTCTAGATAGGGGAAGGGGAACCAGGCGGTCGAGCGATGCTTGAAGTTCTTGCGGAATTTGGCAAGATTCGCAGCTTCAATGCGTAGATCCAGCTGCAACTTCATCATCTCCCCGAATTGCGTCACCTCGTCCGGTAGGGATAACCACTCAATTGTGGGGATCACGTTGAGTACGGAGGCGAAGAAGCCCATGATCCGTAGATCGCGGCGTACCGTCCGCTCAACCCCCGGGTGTAGGACTTTGACAGCCACGTAGTTAGAGGGCACACGCTTGGGAGTGCTCTTCAGAACGGTGTTCACGTTTCGGCGAACATGTTGCCGGATGTTACTCGTAGTGTCGGATACGTCGATATCGCCTGGAACCGCAAGTCCCGGCTTTAGCTTCGCCTTGTAAACTTGAGCTATCGCGCCCACACCTAATGGCGTCTCCTGAAACTCTTCAAATATGTCTTCGAACCTTCGGCCGCCGAAGGCCGCCTCAACAGTTCGTTTTGTAGCATGAAGCGAATGCGCCGGAGCATTGGAATGTAGTTTTGACATGATATCGCACATTTCGTTAGGGAAGATGTCTGTTCTGGAAGCGGCCCATTGACCCAGCTTTCCAAGGGGATATATCAGCTTCAGAGAGGACAAAGTTGGCGAGGGCAGTTGTTCTCTTACCTTGATGAAAGCCGGTCCTGCCAACTCCATGCTCTTTACCAAGAAGCCATACCACCACAATGTACCAGATCGCTCGTTATCGCGATCCGGCTGTCGCTTCCCGACCCAAATCACTGGCACGGCCAGTATGACAGGCACAAATATGACGACTAGGTGGAGGAACCTGACGCCAGTGCATAACGGCTCCCACAGATATAGATCGAGGTATAACAGAATCTCGTGTCTGAGTCTGGAGAACCCTGTGTCATCCTCATCTACTGTCTTTTTCAGCTCTTCTCTAGATACCTGCAGCATGCGCCCTTCGGCCGTCTGTTCCGCCCCTTCATTTTTTTTCTCGGAGAGCTTGACAAATGCGGCCGTTCCTAATGCGCCACTTGCTGCAGCCGCCTTCAGAGCTTTCCCCGTGAAGCGGGGGTTCCTCCATATCGAAGAGCCATTCGGAGACCCGAACCGGAGACTCGTATATAATCTCCTGAACTGGGCGTTGGTAGTACCCGGTTGAGGGATTCGGGGGCAAGCTCGACGGGCACAAACCCGGCCAAGGAGGATCACCGGCCTCATGGCGCCAGGGGTTCGAAGTGGAATTTGTGGCTATGAAAATCTAGTTGCATTATAACGGAGCTATAGCTTTCACGGCATGTTTAACGAATCACATACTAAGTTGTGGTATAGAATATGCAACACATAATGTTGGGGGGCCCTTCTTTCCGATGAATAGGAACCTTCGGAATAGCATGACGCAGAAAGGAACGAACTCAATGGACGGTATCACGCTAACACAGGTAGTGACGTACTCTATATCACTACTCTTGACACGAGTACCTCTGTACCACCGTGTCGATGATATCGATAAGCGCATCTAAGTGTACGAAGGTACCTAGGCATGTGGTCGTGCTTTTATCTATACTAACTAATACTAATAAGTTGACATGTGAATACCGGGCATTTTGTTCCGTCTTTCTCCGATCAATGACCGGGGAGGTGTTGTGGGGGGGGCCGGGGGGGCCACATGCAGTTAAGAAAAGTTCGTGTCGGGACTTCGAGGTTCTTTTATCTTTATCAGTAGCGTCTCCATATTTAGAATAAATTGCGATAGCATCATTCTACACGGAGTAGTTGCCCGTCAAGACAATTCCATACACGCTGAAGGCCCAAAAAGGATCCCAACGCGATCGCGCCCTTCTATCTTGTGTCTACGCTCTGTCCGGCTCCCATATCTAATACAGCTCGTCTAAGATCTATCATGGGCTGGTTTTGGGCTGACGGTCCCCAACCTCGGATCCGCTCTGTATCCGCTGCAGGTCGTCGGTATGGAATTCGATCGCAACCCGTGAGTCGCTCTCATATATCGTCGCGCGGCTTTCGCGGTCTATAAACTCATACCAAGCAGCCAGAATGCCCGATGCATAAGCATCGAAAGAGCGCCAATGCCATGACCTCCCCTCCTGCTTCTGCATGCCCGGTGCCCCATGCTTCTCAAACTGCCTCGTCCACATCTTCACCCCCCTCATCATGCCCTGTACCACATGCATCTCGTGCATCTGCCACGACAGGAAAGCCTGAGGCGAATTCGACGTTATCAAAACTGAACCCCCTGAACTATATGTTCAGCGACCTGTCGCAAGAGCGCGCATACCAGCAGACATACGCACTACCCACATCCCGCGATCCATCTACAATCCCCAAGGGTGACGGCTCTGGCAATTGGGAATACCCGTCACCACAGCAGATGTACAACGCGCTTCTTCGGAAGGGATATGCGGATACGGACGTCACCGCCGTCGAGAGCATGGTCAGCGTGCACAACTTCCTCAACGAGGGCGCGTGGGGAGAGATTATGGACTGGGAGAAGCGCTTTGCGGGAGGCCTGCTTAAGGGCTGGCGGCTGTGCAGTCGGGGAGAGCAGAACTTCGAATCGCAGGTGAAGAGGTACGGATATCAAAAGGAGGTCGACGACTTGCAGCCTAGCCTTGTGAGATTCCAAGGCCGGCCACAGGATATGACGCCGAAGGCCGCCATGCTCCAGGTCATGGGCTGGCTGTATCCTGGCGCATTTGGGTAGGTTCATCCATGCATGCTACATTGCGATCTGAAGAATGACGCTAATCCGATGTACAGCACGGAACCTCCTTTTGATCGACACGACTGGTACGTTTCGCGCGACATCAACGGGCAGCGGAAAGAAGTTCGCTACGTGATCGATTATTACTCCGGACCCCCTGAACCGACCGGCGAGCCCGTCTTCTACCTCGACGTGCGGCCCGCCTTTACACCGACTGGAGCTGCCGAGAGAGCCCTGCGATGGGGATGCGATGTATGGTGGAGAGCCTCCGGGGGTGATGCCCGCGAGGCCGAGAAGCGGCAGACAGAAAAGTAAAATGCCTCTTTTGTAGGATGGGATTCGTAGCGCACTCGGGGGTTTGGGATATTACTGCGTAGATGCAGCGCGGATGGGCTACCCGTCCCTGGATTTGAGGAGACGGGGCTTCTTTCTCATAACGCATCACGACTCTAATGATGGACGGATAAAATTCTCTCTACATAGTAGATTCCTGTCTTACGCTTGTAGGGCCCGCTACCTATCTCCAAGTGTCCCTTATAGAAGCCTGAACCAACTTGCCCTTGCTGTGGAGGATTGGCAGCCTATGCGATACATTCTCCAGTTCCGACCAGGTAATATCCGGACGGATATCACAAGCAGGGCTCGCTGTCAACATACAATCCTGCCCCTGGTGTCGAGCTGAAGAACCACCCTGTATTCCATCGCCTGCAAAGAGAAAGGCGCTATTGATGGAATTCTTACCTCCTCCCTTGACTCTTCCGGGGTAATAGAAGCCCACGGAGGATCAACTAGTCTATTCAATTCCCCGGATCTAGACCTCGCTCCTCCGCACTCAATGTTACATTTGCCTGCCTGCTTTTTACAATTCCAGTAGGCTCGTTACCTCCACCCGAAAATTAGTCATTCAATATCGAAATCAATTAATTGCACCGCGACAAGACGGCGACACTTACGCTCCTAATTCCATGGTTGGAAGTTTGCAATTAACTTTCCGAGCACCTGTCGTCATCCCACCACACACCCAATTCCTCCATTCAGCCAGCCACCAAGGCCGTCAGCCGTCCCCTTACGAGGAAAGGTTTCCGCCAACGTGTCCAAAACCTAAACAGCAGCACAACGCCAAAGTGTCCGTTTTTTGTCCCCCGCCTGGCCATAAAAGAAATTATATATAAAAGGGTGGAGACAAAAAAAATTATGACCACCTTTCTTGACACCTACTTTCCGCACTACGAGCTCTCGCTGCTCCAGCGCATGTCCCTCATCTGGGCCTTCATCGCCTGCGGGCTCGTCATCGCACTCCAGATCGCGCAGTCGTGGGCCGAGCCGCGGCCCCGGTGGACTCTGCTCGACGACAGAAATAAGTGAGTTCTTTTGCTCTCTTGCTCCATTTCTTGCCTTGCGTTCTCTATTTCTTGACGCTGAGGGGTTGGTTAAATTCTGATATATTTTTTTACTGTAACTTTTTGCCTTTGCGCAAACAATCTCTCACACCCCCACGCCGCACCGGACCTTCTCTCCCTCCCCAAGACCCCCCCGGGCATTTAAACTCAGGCCGGGGAAATAGCCTTTCCCCCCCAGGAGCATCAAACCGGACCGGAAAAGAGGATGCGCTGACCACACACGCACACGCACAAACAGGTACTACTGGTATACGTTCTACGTCCTCGAGGCCTTCCTGACCATGCAGATCACGTACCGCCCGCTGACGTGGAAGCTGGAGGAGCTCGGGCTCGGCGGCGGCGTCGGGCTCCTCGACGCCGTCTGGATCGCGCTGCTGGGGCTCGAGGCCGCCATGGTCGCCAGCGTCGTCGCGCTCCAGGTCTCGCGCGCTTTCGGCGGTAGCCCGACGAAGCCGAAGGGCGGTGCGAAGCAGAAGAAGTTATAGGCTGCCTGTTTAGCTATCTAGTTCATGGCAAATAGAAGTAAATGTACAACTTGAAATCAAATTTAACTTTACACAGTTCTTTCAAACTCATATCCCTCGTCGTAATGTTGCTCGATTTGTCGGAACGTTGAACCCGGTGCTCTAGCGGGACCACGTCCCTTCATCCTCTTCCTCGGCGGAGACCTCCCGGTCGAACTCCTCCTGCCACCCCTCGAGGCGCATGATCCTATACGTCATCTCCAGGCCCAGCTCGATCCTCTCCTGCGCCCGAGTGGCCATGTACAGGGCCTCGGCCTGCCAAAACGTCATCTTCGCCTTCTCGTACCACGTATACCGCAGATCGTCTATGTCTGCGGTCCCGGATGACTGCTCGCCAGAAGCACGCTCTCTGCCCTTTGCCGACCCGCTTGCAACCGCTTCCGTGCCGTTTCTCGCTAGACGACTGGCTCTTCTCCTGGACGCGATGGCAGGCTTTTCTACCGCCAATCGCTCTATGAGTTCGCTTAGAGATACCCCGTCCAGTGACTCGTCCTTGGTCACATCGCGGGCGCCGCCTTCCGGGCGTACCGCGGTCTCAAGCCCCGACTTCGCCGCTGAGCCGTGGTTACGACGCTGCCACTTAGGTTCAGGAAAGCGGGCGCCTTCCAGATGTCCATACTCGGCGAAGAATTCCTCGTATAACTCCTCGACCGACTCAGCGCTATCCGTTTCCTCCTCCATGCCGCAGAGCCCCTTGTCGATATTCGACTCTGGCGTGACCTCGTTGCCCTCAAGATCGTAGACGCGGCCCTGGAAGGTATGGCCGGTCCCTCCGAAAGAGGATATATACTTCAGATACTCGTCAAACTCAGCCTTCGTCGTGAGTCCCTGCGCCGCCATGATAGCCCTGTCCTCTGCCGAGAGTCGGCCCTTTAGGCCCTCCTCCTCTGTCTCCGATAACTCCACCACTGCGTCTTCCTCACTTACCACCGCAGCAGCCCGCTCGTCGTCTAGGCCGTTCTCGGCCACGAAGTCGTCGGTCCATATCTCGCGCCAGTCGTAGCCGTCCATCTCGGCGTGGACGTCCTCCGGGGACTGGTGGCCGAGGAGGCCGAGGTAGAAGGGCGCGCATTCGAAGAACCGCCGCCGCGCCCGGGTCCCGAACTCCCTGAACTGCTGGAGGTGGTCCCAGTTCTGCTTGTCGAGGGATACCAGGGTCTCCGCGGCGGCCCAGAGGCGCCTCCTCTGGAGTTCCTTGCGCTCTGCGGTGTACATTTCTTCGTCTGGGCGGGTTAAGTGCGTCGCCGAAGGACCTGTTGGTCTCGTGGGTTCGCTGTTGAGTCCCTTTGTTAGCAAGGGGAGTCATAAATGTATACGTGATGTGGTCCACTCTTTAAGGTTTGTCTCGGTCCTCCATGTCCGTCATTATATGGCCACAGCTACCATTAGACGTGGCTTTCATGACGATCATGGGGGCTAACATTTTCTTTGGGCATAATGATAAACCGAGACCAGCTGCTTTGCGCCTCTTTTGTCGGCGAAAAGAACAATTTATTGCCTACATTTTGGGGACAACAGAGCGACAAAGAAAATCATGTCTTTCAGTAGGCGTGTTGATTGTGTCGAATAAGCTTCGGTTCTTGCAGCGTTCCTAGTCTCAAAGTATTCCGTTCTTAGTTACACCCACTTGCGCGAGCCTAGAGAAGATATTAACGACAGTAAAGCATAGCTCATAGAACCGTGGCCGAAGATCGAGAAGCTATCCAAATTCCCGCAACATTTCTCCTAGCACTGAGACCCCTTAGTGGCTGGTGATGACCGCTTGGTGAATGAAAGGACTCATCGCCATCAATAGTTTCGCTGATCAGAATGCTATAAGCCATATTGGGGCCCTAACTTTACCGTTGACTTTTGAAAGTTTATAAACAGGTCAAGTTGACTGTGTTAACCCATTTCCTCCACTTGTGCCTTGTGTGGAATATAACCCTAAATGGTCCTCAGTAATGTTCTACATATAGATCGATAGGTCGTCATTATGGAACTTCATGATGGGCGCAGGTCCTTTCTGGACAGCTACTTTCTTGTGGTAATGTGAGCTCGATGGCAGTTTAGGGGCCCCTTAAAATACGTACCTGGTAGGTAGGCATAAAACTGGTCCGTGTCCTCTCACCCCTCCTCCCCAAAAGGCGGGGTTGTAAGTGGTTACGTAATATATCTAATTACCGTGGGAAGTACTCTGCCCTACCAACGCTACAAAGCCTCTCCGCATCCGCTGGGACTTGTATAGAGGGTTGGTATAAAACGGCATCAATATCGTCTCCTGCTCTTGCATTAAAATTGAGATCATCTTATTCGTAATTGTCCGCCTCCATCCGTTTGCATACGTTTTGCTTGAAACCTAACGACGGAACGCTACCCAAGGACCAAATTAATCCCTGTAAACTGCGGTGAGGTCGAAGCAATTAACCATAAGTTTGTGGCTCTTGTGAATTTCTACGTTTAAACCTGCTGCTGGTCTGCGTGTTTCGTCTCTTGGCTATCACTGGTCTGGATCTGGACTCCCGAACCAAATTGGCGGGTCCAAATGCATATTAGGGGCTGATTCACCCCTTACCGTTTCCTTGGCTCTTCCTCTGTGTGGAGGCACGTCACTATCTTCAACTCGGCCTGCCTTGGCTTGGCCCACATGCCTTCACTTGTCAAAACACCGATAGATAAAGCCTCACAGGGGCTCTGCTATAGTCTTATTTCATCATCCTTCTATTTGGTGATCCTTCTTACGAAATACCTATATTCAATTTTAACTTAGCTAAAACAACATGGCAGAGACCGCACCCGCTCCGCCAAATGAAGCTCTCCACCAAGCTGGTGGGGGTCAAACAGTCAAGGAGGATCGAGTGGTTAAGGAGGTGAAGACCTCCGTTATGCCATACCTCGAAAAGATATACAAAGATTACGTCGGTAGGTGATGAGCCCAACACTGCGATCTTTCTGGAGACCTGCGCAATTTCTCCGCTGGGTGGTCTCACTGCGTTGTTGCCTCACCGAACTTTCAGTATTTTCCTATAGTCACGAGAGTGCCCCTCAGTTGCCCCATCTCTAACTGAGCGGATATCTCAACAGGGGCCGACAACAAATGGCAAAAGCAACAGATCATCGACTTTGTTCATAAGGTGCAGGCCGATAGAGTGACCGATGCTTCGGGCCACATCGCCACCAAAGATGAGTTGGATTTCGGCGGGTTTTTGGAATACATGACATCGACGGCTGGCGACATCCTGGCAACGCTTGAGCCGACCGACTCGGACCTCTCGTGGCCATTATCAAGCTACTACATCAGCTCTAGCCACAACACTTATCTGACCGGTAACCAGTTGAGCAGCGAATCTGACGCCAATGCTTACAGGAACGTGCTGCTGCGGGGTTGTCGGTGTGTAGAGATCGACGTCTGGGATGGCGACGACTCGGATTCCGAATCATCCGACAGCTCGGATTCTGAATTGGAGGATGAGGAAGAAAAGGAGAAGGTAGCAATTAAGAAGGCAAGTCGCAGGGAGAGATTCGCTTCGAAATTGCCGAACGCTCTCGCTAGTCGTCTGGGGAAGACTTCCCTCAGCAAACCAACTGCAAGCCAAGCACCCGGCGACGGGAAAGAATCGGGATCCGCGGAAGCTACTGGTAAAGACGAAGCGGCTGCACCAGCGCCGCTGAAGAAGACCACCAGTTCACAATCTACAGTCGAGCCACGAGTTCTGCACGGGTACACTCTCACTAAGGAGATAACTTTCCGCGAGGTCTGCGAGGCAATTAGGGAATGCGCATTCGTGGTGACCGACCTCCCTCTCATCGTCAGCTTGGAGGTCCACTGCAGCCATGAGCAACAAGAGACCATGGTGAACATAATGAGGGAAGTTTGGGGCCCCTTCCTGGTCGATCCCCCAAGTAGCGAAGCCAAATTCCTGCCGTCGCCCGGCGAGCTGCGCAACAAGATCCTCGTCAAGGTCAAGTACGCGCCTCCCGGTTCCGACACTCCTGCGGCTGAGGATGCGGACCGCCTGCCCCTAGAAGCCAAAGAAGATCTCAATTCCAAGGTCGCCACCAGCCAGAAGGCCAAGAAGCCGTCGAAAATCATCCAGGCCCTATCCGCCCTAGGCATCTATACGCGCGGCGTGTCCTTCAAATCCCTCACGCAACCAGAGGCCACTATGCCGAGCCATATCTTTTCTTTGTCCGAGAACACCGTCCTGGAGGTCCACGAAAACGAGAGCGAGCGCCTCTTTAACCACAACAAGCACTACCTGATGCGCACCTACCCGAGCGGCATGCGCATCAGCAGCTCGAACCTCGACCCCCCGGTGTTCTGGAGGAAGGGGATTCAGGTTGTCGCGCTCAACTGGCAGAAGTGGGACGAAGGCATGATGATGAACGAGGGCATGTTCGCCGGTACCGGGGGCTACGTGCTGAAGCCGGAAGGGTTCCGGGGCAAGAAGCCGGTCCCTGCTTCGACGACTGCCACCTCGAAAGGCGGCGACGAAGCCAAAACAGAGCAGCAGCAGGACCAGCACCAGCAAATGATCGCGGATCCGCTCCCGACACCGCCGATCATCCACAACACGCTCGACCTCAGGATCACGATCCTCGCGGCGCAGAACCTGCCCCTGCCCGAAGAGGACGACAAGCCGTCGGGATTCGAGCCGTATGTGAAGGTGGAGCTGCACACGGAGCCGCCGCACGCGCTGCTGCAGCAGCGCGAGAGGAGCAGCGGCGGGAAGGCCAAGGAGGGCGAGTACAAGGCCAAGACGAAGTCGCGGCGCGGCACGGACCCGGACTTCGGCGGCGAGACGCTGGCCTTCGCGCGCGTCCCCGACGTCGTCCCTGGGCTCGCCTTCGTGCGCTTCCTCGTGAAGGACGACGAGATCGGCCACGACGACCTCGCCGCCTGGGCCTGCATCCGCCTCGACCGCCTGCGCACCGGCTGGCGCTTCGTACACCTCCTCGACAAGACGGGCGGTGTTAGTGGTGGTGTGTTGTTAGTTAAGATCGATATGAAGCTTTATTGAAAGGATTGTGTGGCAACGAGGGACTGCTTGTCGAGTATGGGTGGGTGATACGGAGAGCGTTCGAGGACCATAGATGTCGTGCAACGAAGCATTAAATCAGCATAGCTCTGATGTTTTACGAATAGACGAGAGACTTTCAGGGGCTAGATATCGAGACGGGCTTGAACTAAACCTTTTCACCATGGTTGACTGTCTTCCTTCCAGTGCCACCGCTCAGCCCTTTCACTTAGCAAATATACCACCTCGATATCAGCGGATCTCAGCTGAATAATCGTGGGGCGTTGCCATCGCGAGAGCGCGCACTTCCGCTCCCGTACTTCACATGATGCCTGATCTTCCGGCTTCATGGCGAGTTCTATGCAAACCACTACACGAACATAATTAGATCCCCCCTCGACCGGATGCGTCAAGCATCAACCCCCCCATGCGTGGATATTTGACGGGTCGGCCTATGCTCCCCGTACAGCCTGATCGCCAGGTCAACGCGCCCCCACAAGGCCATGAGACAATGGGACAGGCAGGGTGGCTATGAGTTGAGAGGTTGATTGACCGGGCGGCAAAATCCCTGACGGTACGGTAGCATCTTCCGTCTATGTCGGACAGTTGAAGGTGGTATTTCTTAGCTGCTGGAGACATCGCCCTGCGGGTTGTGGAGGATGCGGCGCCCGCGTGCGCACACCTACCCAGCAGACGTCGTGTTAGGAACTTTGTGCGGGAACGATCCTAACTACGCGTGTAAATATAGAATCATGAGGCCGTCTACGCGACCCAATACTGAGCCCGTCGTTCGAACGTACTGCGTATGTGGGCGTCGGAAACCATATTTGACGGGGCTTAACTAAGAAGCCCGTGGGCAGATCGATCCAGTAACCCCCCTCCCGCGGAACCGAGTGCCTCGACGTCGCCAGACCGGTTGGACCTTGCCTGAGAGCGGCGCAAGGATTCGGTGTCCTGGGCTCCATCCAACGAGAATGGATAGATGTAGCGGAGTAAATGCGCTCGGCGTCTTCACCAGCGCCCGGTGGAATTCTCAACGAGGCCCCGGATATTCTGGATGCCTGCAAGTTGCGTTACGAGATCAGCTGTACATAGTTTCTGCGCACATCGTAGCATGCACAATTACACCGTGTTGTCGGTACCGCTTTTGGCGCCAGGTCGGGGTGGTCACCCTCGCTTCTGCGGTGAAGATCAAGACATGGTGGCATCAAGGCCTAAGAGCTGACTACTCCTGGGATGCGTTCGATGTTGCCTGCTCATGCGGTACGTACGACCGCAGCGTAACACAATCAACACCCATTTCGCTATCAGCACGAAATAGCAAATACTAGAGGGTTGCCTGAACAAGACGCCGCTGCCTTTCGATCCGCCGCCGGCGCAAATTGTATCGGCGAAGAAAGAGTGCACCGTACGAGCAACGAGACCTCTTCTATGAGCCGGCACAACCCGTCCGAGCTAGGTCGAAGTCACTACCGCGCAACAAGGGTTCAATGTGTCTAAGCCCAGTGTCCAAGTTAGCCTCGTTTACCACAAGGGCGCTCTTCTCTGTCTTACACTTGCGGACCTTTCTCTGCACCAAGTCCCTGCGGGATCTGGACTGGAGATCTACGGTCTACCAGTGGACGGACAGTTGTGAGCTAATGCGCCCTCTAACGTGGCAAGCCGATCTTGTGAAGTTTGGACGGGCCGAGTCGAGACGGCGTACAAACAATTCCTAGCTCCTGCCGTTCTCGTTTGGCTTCTCAATCATAGTTACCGAGGGGGCAGTAACCGTCCGAAAAGGGATGGGGATCGATGTGAGACGATGGCCAATGGCCGATGGGGGTTTGTCCTTCAGCAGACAAGCATTCGCTGTCTGCATGATATCAGGCTATGCTTAGTTTATAGGCTGTGTCTACATGGATCGATCCGTTTCTCCACGTCGCTCTCGAAGCAAGCCGCCGAGAGAACGATCTCCTGCAAAACGGGCCGGCTGCTGTGCTTTGGAACATTGCATCTCTGGCGGTAGAAGAGCTGGTCTTACTGCTGTTGTAATATGTAATCGGGCTGTCCTGCTACGTGGTTATTTTGTCAGCCGAGTACCCGTAATCTGTCGCAGTATATATAACGCAATTGCAGACCACGAAATAGCAGCCTCGCTTTTGCGACATATTCAAATCCCTGTATCCACCTGATACCGCCTACGAGAAGGAATACGTTGCTGTATTAGTCTATCTGCCTGGCCAGCGAGATAACGGCAACCCCTGAATCCGACTCCCATAGGTGACTAGCTTCAGCTACTCCATCTTGGACGACCAAAGAGCTGCGTTCGCAACTCAACTGAAAGTTATGTTATAGCAGCACCCCGCGGGCGTGGAGGAGCTGAATCATCGTATCATTAACTACATACGCAAGGGGGCAGTAGTTAACACATGAACAGTCTTGGGATCCCCTGAGGTGGTAATCAGCACCCGCCGTTCCAACCCCGAACTGTCCCTGGGAACCAAAGATCACTGCTGGTCGAAGTACCACTTGCAGTTGTCCGTGTTCGTGGTAGGCGACGAGAGGATGTCAGCGCCGGACTGGGTCGAAGAGTCCTTGACGCTGAGCTGGCCACGGGAGCTGACCTTGCTGTTGATGCTAGACATCCCGACAAGTCAGCCCATCATATGCTCGTTTCATTTAGATTCCGACGGAGAAAACCCCCCAAGCAGACTAAGGAGGGAACTCACGTGTATACATCATAGCTGTTGGTAGGGGTAGACTTGATGGTCCAGTGGCACGTGGGGTCCGTCGGGGAGATCTGCGGGGTCGAGGCGATGGTGTTGTCCGCTGTGGTAGAAATAAGCAAACTCATCTCTCCCAGTAGCCACGGGAGGGTTAGGGGCTTACCGGTGGCCGTGAGGAAGTAGCCGGTACGGACGTTGATGATCAGGTACTCGGCGCTATCCCCGGAGCCGGCGACGAGGGCCAGCTGCCAGATAGCGTTGGTGGACGGAGGTTTGCCCCTGGGACTTAAGTTTGAAGATCATATCAGCGTGTACGTCCTCCATATATGTGTGGCTCCGTCCGCGGGGAGGGACGATAGGTATCGGACGTGGCTGACTCACTAGGTCCTGACTACAGCGCCGGCCTCCATAAGACCGTTCCAGGAGTTCATGTTCAGGGTTGGTGCCTGGTACGGCACGATTTCGTAGACCCCGGGACCATTGAAACCCATTTTCGAAGATGGCGTAGAGCTCAGTGTTGCGTGGGAGAAATATTATTTTGTTAGTGTGTTGTTGCTTGCGATGGTTGTGTGTATAGAATATCTGTCTATCATCCAGGACGCAATGGGGGTTCTTATACTTGCAGAGGTGGACATCTCGTGTCACTTGGGTGTACCCTTTCCTCATCAAACTCCGACTCGAATCGAGAGTTTGTGTTCGTGGCTCAGGACGATCGTTTCACTCGCCGTATCACTGCTTACGAAGAGCCGAGCACCAGCTGCATGTCTGAACAGCGAATGGCCTTATCCAGTAATACATTGTTGGATCATTAATTGAGGATACGACGATAATTTTCGTCCGGCATCAATATAGTCCATGGCGTCGATACATGGTGTCGATATATACCGTGATAAGGTGACAGCTTACGGCATGAGGCCTTTTCGGTAACATTCAGCTGGGCCATGGCCGGTTTCCCCGCAAGTGGCGCCGTGTTAAGCCTGTGATATGTACCCATGGTGCAGGGCATTGCAATTGGAGCCCTCTTCGAATCGTCCATTATAGGAGATGATCTGGATCTGGGGCGGAACCTGCCTCGGTCATGGCCGGGTTCTACAGAAGCCCGGAATCTCCCCACACCCAGCATGAGATTGTGCAGGTCGTACCTCACGATCTTTGGATATCGACCACCTGTTTGAGCAGATCCCTCATGGGTGGAAGCCAATATGCCGTTTATGGCGACGTCCGCCCTTTGACTAGCACAGTGAGGCACCCATAAATTTGTCTCGCCTCTTACTACAGCTCCCTGCCGATGATAGATATGACGTGAGAGTATGGGGTGCGACTGACTATGGCGTCGACGAGGATGAGGATAGAGCAGGGAACGTCGCTATTAGGAGACCAATACAACGATAAGTATTAGAGAACCTTGATGGTCGGATTAGACGGTGAACCCTGCCTAAAATTATGATACGGTACCGCATAGGAAATGGCTCAACGATGCCAGCGGAAGGAGTATTTTATTTTACAACCGTCGACAATATTTGAATTCACTGTCTATGGGGCTATTCCGTAAGTTTGCTTAGATTTTCAATGACTTGCAGAGGTCAAAAGTCCCGCTTGAAGCTGCTTATAACTCCGCGTCTATCGTCATATGACCTTTACAGACGAGTTTCACCTCTCCGGGGTATGCACGTTTCCTGACATGGTTGCTTCGTTGAATTCTAAGTTACAACTTCTATGATTAACATAAGAACTGAGACCAGTATTGGAATAGCCAGTCCCGAGGAGTTTTTAGTGCAACAAACTATGCACATATATATATACGATTCAATGGCTCTGCATGCGTCTGAGTGTGGCATCATATGTATTTAGTGTCTATAGCTAGATGCCCTCTCAACATACATCCGGCTTATACGGCAGCTTCCACAGCTATTGTGTTGCACCGCTTTCGGAGCAGGGATTTCTGTGAGCCACAGTACGCTGCACATTGCTAAAATACAGGATAATGAGCATGGATTGAGGTTGTTCTAGCTGTCTATCTAGGTGGCAGAGGCTTTCTATATATACACAACACTGACAGGAAGACGTGTCACTGTACTTATTAGCTAGACCTTGACCCTCACTTCAACACACATCTCTTCTAGCTAGCTTCTCAAAGTAGTAGGCTCTACTTGGTGTTATCCCTATGGCTCGGTTGCTGAGGGTTGATAATCAGGATCATTAGAAGGACCACGCACGTCTGGAAACCATGTATTTCAGGTTTTGAAAAAAGTACTCTATACGATGTGCCCTGGAATTAATCCGCCTTACCCGCCTGGAAGAGTAAAGAGCGCTGAGCTCTATCACTCTGATATCCTAGATCGGCGACAAGCCCATCACGGTTCCACCGGTGTCGTCCGTAGATTTCGGGATCGACGAGCTCAGGAAGTGGCAACAGAACTCCGGGGAAGAGCACCGCGAGCCGCGCGATGATTGTCCCGGCCTTGAATACACCAGCCATGACTTGCCCGAGCCTAGTGGATGTGAGCAGCCGCAGGACGAGGACGAACATGAGTGTAGGTACATCGCCCCGGAGCCATGTTGGGTTAAAACTAGCGGCCCAGAGGTTGGAATCACGGTTGGTGAATAT
Source organism: Monosporascus sp. CRB-8-3 (assembly GCA_004155055.1). Lineage (NCBI taxonomy): Eukaryota > Fungi > Ascomycota > Sordariomycetes > Xylariales > Monosporascus > Monosporascus sp. CRB-8-3. Next base: position 55,685 of record QJNZ01000423.1, read on the forward strand.
ATCCGAGCCGTGTCGCCCTATATCCAGCGTCACGAGCAAGATATCAGGAAAGCATGCGACAAAGTCTACCACCTTGATGAAGTCAGCCAGCCCGGCTCACAGTGTTACGTCTCGCCGCTCTTCTCATTCCTCATCACCATCCATTGGTTTGCAAGGGGGGTTAATGTCGGAGAACAATACTACAGATATTGGAGAGATAGCAGACAGCCTGAGGGTGAGGGAAGATGGCCTGAATGCAACAGACGGGGAGGGTGGGAGTTCATATTAATGTTCACGCAGCACCTGCAGTCCCCTTTCCCTTTACCTTCCTTCCGTCGTAGTTGCGCCTGTCCATCGACGTCGATGGTGCCGTGAAGAAGTCCTGCCTATCTCCTTATTAATTAATCGGTTATTTAGTAGCTTGGGCCGTTCTGAGCTCAACGGTAGCATGTAACCGTATATATGCTGCTGAGAGTTCGCTGCATCTTTACTTTTATTCTGAGCGAGCGCGGCCTCGGAGCTTCCTTGTAGTGTTACACTGAAAGCCGGGTTGCGGATTTCCTAGTCAGTTGCGTGTTATTATCATACTTCTTCACGAACCGCCAAGTTCTATTTCGGGGACGGTGTGGTGGTCCGTCGTGGATATAAGACCGATGGGGCTCCACTCGCCGCCATTTATCATAGCTTCCGCCGCTCTGAAGGCGTTTAACCGTGTCTCGTGCGCATGGGCTGATAGCCCAGAGGCCTGCGAGTCGTCCTGGAGGTCTGGTTCGTCCCTACTAATTAGATTTTCCTCGCCCTCACGGTATTCTTCATAGGTGCGTTTCGCCGACTGCTGGGGAGCCTGTGGACTTTTCTCTTTGGCGGGTGTTTGCTTGGGCTGAGAAACATCATCCTCTACTGGTTCATGATGCGTGTCACAGGGAGTTGCGTCACGGGGTTTGCCGTTTACCACAGAGCCCTCAGGCTCAGGTGAGTCGGTTGGGATTTGCACAGGACTTGACGCTGCTGGAAGGGATGAAAGGGTGCGCTGCGTATCGTTGGGGCCGTTCGGGTCTCCGCCGTCACGCCCCGGGGACTCGCGCATATTTTCCGTCAGTATATCGTGTGCGAAAGTGTCCCCGGAGCAGCAGTCACCGAAAAGGTCTCGAATGGTGATACCTCTTCGTTCCCAGCTAGGGAAGTCAAACGTGCAGGGCCAGACGTCCTTGGGTTTGAATGTCTGCACGAGGTGCCTCAACTCCGGAAGGGATGAGTGGCGGGCATAGGGGAATACGATGCGGTTGGGCAGCCCCTCGGGAAGCTTCTTTACGGCCGGCTCATCAAGAATGTCCGGTAAATCCTTCTCTGCGCGGGATAAAGACCGTAAGACATCGACCACATTTACTGGGATGCATTGGACAGAGGCAGTGGAATCCAGATCAACGCCACGTGGTTTTCCTGCACCGTTGAGTAAGAAGCTCGCGAAGGACACCTGTAGTGACTTGGGAACGTTCCTGGTCTCATGAGCCATTTTTGCCCTTGATGCAGGAATTTCAGCTGAGAGGCAAAACTTACGTCTTGATCAACTCTTTGATATCACCGGGCGTAAGATCTTGTCGATCTGACTTCTCGACAAGATCGTCTCCGCCGCCCCCAATGCCCACTTCGACCACGTCTTGCCCGTCCTTAAGGTGCGCGACGATAGGCTTGATCCAGACCACTGGCTTGTTGTGTATGTTTGCCATAAACGAGCAGCCTGTGCCCTTTTCACAGCTGTGGATTCTAGCATCCTCGTTGCTTGTAAGGCAACCTTCTTGTTGGCTATTCCCACGGGTGAATCCGACGAGGTAGGGCGCTTCCTTTGCCAAGTGCGCGAGAACGGGGAAGCGCTCATCGGGAGACCTGGTGACAGAAATGAGAGACTTGTAGATGCGCAGCTTATAATCGTCGACATGTATCTTTGATTTTGTGTCAGTTTTATGCACTACAATGAGATTCGTGAGGACCATGCTTACCTTTGACTTTAGGGCTTTCGCGAGAGCAATCCAGACTTCTTCATATCTGCGATGGAGTCAGATAGGGGTTGGCCTGAAAGGATGCATCGCCCCTTACCCATAGGTCCAGGCCTGGAAATGGAAAATGGTATCGTCGGGATATTGAGCCACCTTTTCAAGGAGCTCTCGCAAGCCTTCAGCCTTCGTCTGGATATGGTAGTCATCTAGCACGGAAGTATCCAGGTAGATGCAGTCAAGGCTTCGCAAGCCGGACGAATACTCAAGAACGCAGGGGTTCCGAGCAATAGCATTCACCCACCATGGTTCACTTCGAATGTCTCCGGTGTACAGCACAGCTTTACCGTCCCCCTCGACGAGGAACATGACAGCGCCCACACAGTGGTTGGCATCGAGTAGCGTAACTTGGATCTGTAAGCCAGGCTTGAGTTCCAACACCACGGGTGTCTCGAGTGGAAGAGGCTTCACTATTTTCTCGAGTTCTTTATACGTCGGATCGCGCTTCTCAGTAATGCCTTGTGCATAGTTTAGCCGGGAAGGGATCTTCTCTAGGCGGAGAAGAATCTCCCTCGTGGCCGGCGAGCAGTAGAGACTGGGTCCCCGTCAATCAACATATCTCTGGATGATGGGATAAGAGACGCACAACGGACTCTTCAGGGTGTCTAGCCCCCTCAGATGGTCACTGTGCACGTGACTAAGGAAGCAAGCCAGAGCGGGCCGTCGGTCGAGTTCGCAGAAGTAATCAACTACAACATCATTGGTAAGCGGGATGGGTGGTAACAAGGGGTGCTTGATTACTTCTGATGTCGGGAAATTCGCGAACAATACCCATGAACGTGGACATGGTGGCTGGTATTACGTGTTGTCAATGCGGCGAAGCTAGCGGATGTTCCAGGGAGTTTCCGAAATGCCGTGCCCACGGGGATGTTGACACATGTCATTCATGCAAGAAGATATCAACGAACACGCTGATTTCCAAGGGGGAAAAAGAGGGAACGTATTTCAACCAATTGAAGCGGCCTATTTTCGAATTGGTCGAGGCTTGAAATTCTCCCGGGCTGCATACGTAGCTATAGGCATCTTTCAAATTCAACCAGCTTTTGTAACGTCGACAAAGAAAAGGTGATGAGAGAAGTACATTTTACAGTCTAGTTTAGTGAGATGGTCTACGGTCTTTGGGCGTTTTCAGGGCTGCGCTAATATATTTTAGTGATCGGCATAATCTCAGCACTGCATATCTGTATCACACATCGCATATTCTGTACTACGCATTGTCTATCGCATATTGGAATTACCCCAATTCTATTGCTTACAGAGAAATAAGCCTTGGATCTTTTCATTGCAATTCTTATAAGATAACTCAGCTATGAGTATAGGCAGGAAAATTAGCAATACACATTCTTGGAAGGTTCTTTACCCCTGTAGCTGCAAGTAATGATAATCCTTAGCCTTGCCTTCAGCCGCCCATCAGGAGTTAGTGTGGACTCTAGCGTACGTGTCCAGTGAGATGAAACTTCTTCAACGGGGATTTTCAGCTCCTCCAGCTGCAGCTCTTTCTAGCGCAGCTGCATCAGCTCTTCTCCAAATGTTCAACAGACCCAGGCTTATCGACTCGTCGATAGACCCAATCAGGGGTGCCGAGACTCTCAGCTACCGTGTCTCCGCCGAGTGCAACCCTGGAGCGACGCCTTCCGGATACTCCCCGGGGCCATTTCGAGGCGTTGGCCAATTGACTCCTCACCATGCATCCTTCCTTATCAGACCCCGCGCCCCCTTCTCCAAAGGAGAGATGACAGCCCTGGCTTACCAGTAGGTAAAAAACTGAAGGCATTGGGCACAGTTGAAAATGGGGGTCACTAGTTGACCTTGGCAGAGAGCCTGTGGTCAATCCGAAATCGACCCTAGAGGTTCGGCCGCTCCTCGAGATTTAGACATAATGCTGCCCCTTCAGGCTCTGACCGCGGCATGATATTGTTTTTTTTCCCATTCATTCTTCATTCTTATTAATTCAAGTGATCCTAAACACAAGGCCAGACAACATTGGTATGGACGCCATGAACGGCACACAGAGAATCAGGGTCTCTCTGGCTCCTACGCAGAGGACATTACTCCTCACCTTGTACGCGAGGGTAGTAGACGCCCAACGACCAGCGCCGATCGTAAACGACACGCGAGCTGCCCAAGTCCTCAACCAAGTCGAGCATGACCCGGCTGATCTGCGGTCTCGCGAGTCGCAACAGGCAGTGCTCCTGCTCCGGGCCCGACAGCTCGACGAGTGGACGGCAGAGTTCCTGGAAAGCCACCCCGAAGCCACCATACTGCACCTGGCGTGCGGTCTCGACAGCCGTTGCCTGCGCCTGAAATGGGGACCCAAGGTCCGTTGGATCGACGTCGACTTTCCCGACGTCGTGGACCTGCGGACTAAGGTCTACGAGAATCCCGAAGGCGACTACGAGCTCGTCCCCGCGGACGTGACCGACGACGAGTGGCTGAAGCAGATCCCGACCGACCGCCCCACCGCCGTCGTCTTCGAGGGACTGACGCCGTACCTGGAGGAGGCGACGGGAAAGGCCCTTATCCGCCGACTGGCCGAACATTTCAAAACTGGGCAGCTGATCTTCGATACGGTCGGTCCCGCCACTGTCTCCCTTCAGCTTCTCGTGGAACCGGTCAAGAAGGCCGGCGCTAAGTTCACATGGGGGGTTAATGACGCTGAGGCCCTCACGAGACTGCATCCCCGGCTAAAATTGCGCGATTGCCTGCGCCCGCCGGAGATGAAGGGGTTCAACCATGTTATCCAACCAACCCGCGCGTTCTTGTCGATTTATCGACGTCTACCTTGGTTTCGAAACCTCAGCTTGTGCCTACGTTACGACTTTTGACAGCGGGGGCCGTCTAGTCCTTGTTTTACTATGACTTAGCGATCGATGTTGGAACATTGCACCATACAGGCAGTCGCCGCGCATACACATTGCGAGATGCCCACTGAACTAATTCGAGAGGTTGACCGATTTACGCTGGAAAAGTCGCTTGCCCGTTGCCCTGCTCTTCTGTTCGTCAGCCCTAAAAGGCTGTATTTATACCCCCTATTGCGAAACGGGCGAGCCGTTATGAGATTGGTGGGGAGATGAGCGACGCACATCGCATCATACATTAATTTATATTATTGACTTAGGTAGTATCTAATATAACTTCGCAATCACTAGGCTCCGTTTCGTTCCTTAGCTGGATTATGCGTGTACAGATAAGTTACTTACAGTGAGTGGTGTGTTGCTGCTACCTTTGGACCAAATAGCTATCACCGCACAAGGTCCCCGCCAGCTTTGTCACCAGTGCGACGCTCCAGTCCTTTAGACTTTTGCTCTTGCCCGACATGGCCATGATGGAGCCAGGCCGCAGAGGCTACCTACCAGACTAATACCAAGATACTCGACTATCGCGCGTCTGCCCGAGCGATTCACTAGCGCAGAACTTCCTTGGCATGACCGTAGCACTGGCATGGGCTTGACGCTGGCCGGATGCCTAGCAGTTGGCAATCCTGCCGCGTGCCTCGTGCTGAATCTCCGGGGCCGGATGGCCTTCGAGGAAGCGGCGGGCAATGGGGCATTGAGCTGGGCCTCTTCGGCAAGCTGGGCCTATCCAGGTTGCTTGGCCGGCTGAGTTCGTGGTAGCTTTAAACTCCGTGACCGCTAGGGAGTCAGGGGGAAACTTGTGCTGACCGGCCCCTAAAAGCGGCCCGTGGCCCCCCTGCTCCCGTTGCTCCATAGTACCATACCTCACTACATTGACAAATACTTTGACAGGTCTTGGTGCTGGCTAGATAATATTCGGTCTCCTTGCTGGACCTGTCTTAAGAGGCTTTGCCCAAGCTAGTGTCGTCCTGGTCCTCTGTGTGTTCTAGCAACCTTAAGTTGCGGAGAATTCAACAACGAATCGGAGGTCATACATTCCTGGTGGCGCTCATGGTTAGCAGCCGCAATGCCAGATCCGTCATGCCCTTGTAAATACTTTAGGACAGCAATCGTCCCGAACGCAACCCGACGCCATAGGGGCGCCCGGCTGGCGCAATTATTAGGCCGATTAGGAATTTGTGGCTTTGGCAGGATGACGCTCATCGACTGTGGTCTGAGCCCTTAGGGGAACGTTGGCTTACATATAATGATATAACATCCTATAAGGGGGACAAATCCCTAACTATCAACTTCTCAAGTGCCATCGAACAGACCTCAAGAGAATATACCAAATGATCGTGATCGAGGCCATCGAGCTATCAAGTTTAGGTTAGTCACAACTTATTCACTGCCACTTTCGGCTTCTGCGATGGAGCAATCTCTAAATCTGTCCACTCAAATCAAGATTGCGGCCTCGCCGGACACGGTTTCGATCGATAGCACGTTATTATCGCCACCCGGCACGCAGCTAAAGCTAACAAATGGTCGTCCCTAGACTTCCAGCGGTTCAAGGAATGGCATCAAGCCTTCCCCATCACCCCCCTGGACCCAGTAAAAAGCTTATGGATCTAAATTCCGGAGACCGGCTCGAAGTCGAAAATAAAGGGGTTCCCATTTAAGTCGATAGTTGTGGTGAGCGGCCCAAGCGTGTTTCCATCGGTTGTTATGCTCGTGGATTAACACCTACAAGGAGAACTCCCCTGAATACTTTCAATAGCTTGGAAGTGTTCCAGTTCTGTTTGATGGAACATACTAGTTCTACTTCTCATACAGTAAGGAGACGCCCGGGGCCACGACACCAGCCCAAAAGAAGACTTCACCCTACTTCTCGCTTTTATGACGAGACCCAGCTAGAGAATGGAGAAGCAATTGCGGGAAAAATTTAATGCGCTCAACAGAGGCTTGAAAGCAGCCGCTGAGACGGTGGTTAGTCATCACGTACCGGGGCGTCGACGGTGGACGTGGGATCTTGGATAGGGGGCTAGTGATCTAGTGGTGAGCTGGCGCCATCTCAAATTAGATGTAGAATTACTTTTTTATGATACCTTGAGTGAATCTCCAGCAGCCGTATGGCGGCCTGAGCGAACCCTCCAGAAACGCTTGTTAAAGGACAGGCTAGCTCAACCGAAACAACCCTGTCTTATACGGGCTATTGGTCAACCACTTACTCTTGTCCCACTGGATTCGAGCGCTTATATTAAGGACGACTAGCTAGTAGAGGTGGGTTAGTTGTTCCAACATGCGGATTTGGACTGAAGCACGGTGAATAGTTGACCGTGTCATGCGGATTGATTCTATGCCTGACGAAGCGGGATGAAGAAGTTGGAAGAGATGAATGGGGTAAAGCCTCCACCGCCGCCATTACGTGCAAGTAGTGGATGGATCTGTTTGTAGTTATAATAAGAGACGAGCATGTAATGTCGCACAGCATGACACCCTTAAACTTCGTATAGTACCCCGATGTGCTTCTTCACTGAACATCCCGGATTTGGTAGGTATGGCATGCAATTGCTTCTTGCATATGGCTTCAAACTAATGCCCAATGTGTTGTTATTGACGTAACACCCCTACCAGGTACCGGTATTACATGATCATACTGAAATGGCGCCTAGTGAGCCTATATACCGTATGAAGTACCCGTCCCACGTTAATTAGGTTCTGCCAGTATCCCACCTGTCGTATTCCCCTCTCTTCACTCTGTTAGCGATTCGCGTATAGCTCGGATTATGTTAATACGAGACGAAACTCCATGGCTAGTGTGACACTTGAGGCCTCCCTCAGGTGGAATTCACGATGGTAGGTGGATGGCCGATACCGAGTATTTTTGCAATGGGGGGCGAGACACTGAATGCGGCTTGTACTTGGCACCACTTTAAAGTGTGTGTGTGCAGTCGTTCGAGGTCAATATTATTCATATTGGTCGTCGGATTGGACTGAGGTGTTGGACAACGCAGCTAGGGGTTCCACAGGGAATTTCAGGCCAGTCGAGGTTACATTGTCTTCCAGATGGGGAAGACAACATGTTCTAGCGTCGAGCTGAGAAGAATCTATGGGGTTCTACATGTAGGTTGCTTGGATTTTGGTGAAGCCCGGTTGGTTAACACTCGCCCTATCCAATCGGGACAAGCATCCTGGCAAGCTAAAACTGCAATCATAACCGTTTGCGTATGTGATGCAACTGAAACTTATATACGATTGGTCGGCTTCCATCAGCGATTCCAAGGACGTTCTCATCATAGAACATTTTCAAACTTCATAACCGAGAGAACTGACATTGGTTCCGGCTATGAGATAAACTATAAAGAGACCTGGTTTCCTGCTTCGCTGGTAACAGTCAAGCAGATCCCCGTCATCAACCGAAAACCAAACATTGAATTTTTCCCGATAACCTCTGACAACGACGAACAAAATGGCGCCCTATACTATGAAAATCGAGATCCAAAATCGCTCGCCCAGTAAAATCGCCTACGTCGGTAATGCTCGCCTCGGCGGCGATGGCTATGTCAGCAGTACCGGATACAATGTCGACGCCCAGTCTACTGCCGAGGGCGCGAGCCTGTCGAAGGGCGGCGGCCATGAGGGTCTCTTCATTGCCACCCTCTTCTCCGTCTTTGGCTCCTCGAAGAATCTGCTGGTCTGGTCTTCGATGTCAGCTGCCTCCGGGGGCAAGGTCATAGTTCAGGTGCGTTTCCAGAAGGAGGCGCATGTTCGCTTGCTTGATGACGGGTTTGAACCTTGCTTGCAAATACTGACCCTGCACCGCAATAGATCGCATTTATCGATGCTGACAAAAGTGTCACCTCGTTGCCGGACACCTGCTATAACAGGCCGGAGTCCTTGGGCTTGACGAGTGATAAGGCAGATGCATGGGGAACAATAGACGGTGAAGACGGTGCTTTTCATGTTAGTATGCTAAGAGCAGGAACTCAAACGCTTCGGATACGAGGAGGAACATTCTGACCTTCTTTAGGCCACTCTCGAAAGTTATGACGGAAAATATCCTGACTCAGCATGCACCGTGTCTGTCAGGTATTGGGGGATGGTCCGCTAGAGACTAGTTTGGGGTCGCTTAGGGCATTGTGAATGCATGGATAGTATTAGTATCTACCTGCTACCTTTCCTTGCGATGAGAGAGTCGCTCACAATCTTTGCTTGCCCATACTATTTGTAGGTTTATAAGGCCTATATACAAAAGTGCATTGGTTACCTTACGGTAACGTCTTCTCTCTGGAACATTCCTGCTCCAGTGACCCTCAAACCTGAGATCCAGGGCTGATCCTCAGGGAACAGCGCATCTGCCTCGATAAGTTTGCGAAATGTGGCATGCATAGGGTGCGAATATTGGGCACATTGGCTCGGTCGCTCTCTGGAAAGCTCGTAAAGCTACGGCGCATACAAATATGCTACCTATTTAGTACTGTTTAAATCCCATTTACTAGAGAGGTCGGCTCTGAGGGTTTGGGGGCTATACAGCTATTGTGTATGAAGGTATGGGTCGTCTGGTTACCCCTATTTGACCCCTATTTCCAACGCTCAAGCACCAACCCCACCCTCATGGGTCTGGCATCACTTTAACATTTACACAGGTGGCCTATACTGATTCAAATGCTCGAGATGATACTCGCAATTTTACACCCGCAGCGCGCGGCTTATTAAAACACCCAGGAACTGACACTTATTACTCAGTTCTCGACGTGGACGTATTGAATCCCGTTTTGCGGTAGTTCGTCGCTTAGCGGAACATCTACGCTAATCCCGGCTATGAATTTTACCTGCTGTTACATGATCCGCAGATCGAGTCATTCTGAACATGAGAAAATACCCTCGGCTGTCCTGGGGCGCCCCGGTTTATAATACGGTAGCTGATAAGGTCGTCGCCATTCCAGACACGGTTCCACACCATTATTGACATGCTAATTCCACCTTCCAGCACTACCTGGAGGTTGTGTCCTATTGCGCTTCACAGCCCCGCATGAGGTTCCCATGGTTATAAGCATATTGGGTTTGAAAACGTAAGGTCTCGCCAATACTGACGATTAGACAGCATTTGAGAATCCACAAAGTTTCTATCAGCAGGCCATGTAGTCGCCCGACCTTGATATTAACAGGAACCGGAGCCTTCTAATAAAAACTGGAACTGCTTGACCCTGGCATATGCTGGCCAAGACCGGACCCATCGCGCAGCAGCCGGCTTCGGCGACGAAATGTTCGGTTGGATGTCACACCGAATCGCCAACAGACGACACTCCACAAACCAAGCATTTGCCGCTAACTGTCCCGCCCACTGAATGTCTTGTCAGTGCCCTCGCCTTGTCTCTTTATGCCTATGATTGGTAACCTTCACGTTGCGAATATTGTCAAGCGATTGGGAATTCTACCGAATTTCGTCTTTCGATACTTCCGGCATTTTACCGAGCAAATTAAGGAACTCTGGAGATGATTCGGGGTAACAGCCGGGTTGGCGGAGGACGCCTGATCGCCATGATCACATTGGTAGATGCATGTAAGCGAACTTCAAGTGCTTTGACTGAGAAGTTGTCGGGGCCGGCTAATAGTGCAGTGTCGTCATGCTGGTTTGGTTACTGCCAGGTACGTTGGCTAGTTAACCCGCATGGAATCTTGAAACTGACCTGGGGGTAAAAGGGGGTCTTTGCAGGCGTGCTCGTCTCGGACGACTTCAAGCAGCAATTTCCCCAGACATTGAACGCGAATATCTCCGGGATAACGACCAGCAGTTTCTTGGTAGGTGATATTACTTTTGAATGTGTGCATCGTCGCTAGTAGAAATGAGCTGAACGAATGGGACGTACAGCTTGGCGCCTTCGTTGGGTCAATCTGCGCTTTTGTCCTGGGAGATAGGCTAGGCCGGAAAAAGACGATTGCATGGGGACTACTCTTCAACTTCCTAGGAGCCGTCCTACAAGCTGTTGCATGGCATCTCCCGCAGATGATCGTCGGCCGGGTTTTGAACGGTTTTGGTATGGGTCTAACGTCCACGATGACTCCGGTGTTTCTCTCCGAATGCGCGAAAGCACACCAGCGTGGGAAGCTGGTTGTCATAGGCGCCTCTTCTAACGTTACGGCATTCGCGCTAGCCAATTGGATCAGCTATGCCTTGTACTTCCAAGACGGACCGCTACAATGGCGGTTCCCTCTGGCGCTGCAGCTTCTCTTCCCTCTTGTGATCGGACCACTCCTCTTCTTCGTTTCAGAATCCCCGAGGTGGCTGCTTCTAGTGAACAGGGAAAAAAATGCGTTGCAAGTTATTGCCCGGATGGCGAGTAGCATGACCACGGTAGAGGAGCCGGCTGTGATAGCCGAGTTCCGCTCCATCAAAGCGGCCATACAGCTCGAGAGAGAACACCGGGCTCCACTTCTAGACGTCCTCTGCTTCCGGGACAAAACTCATAATTTCAGACGTCTACTGCTATCGTGTGGGACGCAGTTGATGCAACAGTTCAGCGGAATCAACGCCCTCGGTAAGACTTGTGATGACTTGCCCATAACGATACTGGCTGACCCAGTAGGGTTCTATCTTCCGACGCTACTGGTACAAAATGTCGGCTTCAATCAGGAGATGAGTCGGATGCTTTCTGCCGTCAGTGGGACTGTTTATCTGGTCGCAGCATTCTGCAGCCTGGTTATTATTGATCGCTTTGGACGCCGAAAGTGAGTGAATGCTCGCCCAATTCCTATCATTATGACTGACCATGAATAGGATGATGTTATACGGCGCTATAACGATGGGTCTCTGCCACATCATCGCGTCATTATGCCTTAAGACTAGTGATGAAGACATTTCAAGAAGGAAAATCGTAAGGGGGACTCTAAAGCCTTTTCCCGGTATGATGCTTACATAATGCACAGATGGGTAATGTTACAACCGCCATGTTCATTATCTACCACGTCTTCTTCGGCACGAGTTTCTCAAGCGTCCCTTGGGTGTACAGTGCCGAGGTAAACTCCCTTGGGTGGCGGACGCGTGGTGCTGCTGCCGCAACTGCAACCAACTGGATTGGTGGCTTTGCAGTGACGCAGTTCACCAAGGTGGGCGTGGACCGCCTTGGCTGGGCCTTCTACTTGAGTGAGTTGTGAATCGCTAGTTGTGGGGTTCGTTTCACATTCGTGGTGGATACTCGCTAACCAGGCTCCGTACGCAGTCTTCGGAGCCATCTGTCTCTGTTACTTCCCTATAGTGTTCTGCTTCTATCCGGAGACTTCAAACCGTACCCTCGAAGAGATGGATCATATGTTCATTCAACACCCCTCCGTATTCGTTTTCGGCAAATCCGAGGTAACACAGCGAAAAGACCAAAGTTATTCATAGACGCTGAAGCGGAACAAGTATCAAGATGTGTCGCAGTTTAGGTAATCAGTAGAAAAGATTACATTCAAAATATGGGAAAGTAATAATTATCTCACTATGTTTTGAATATAACATGAAATAATATAGAAATTTATATTAAGTCACGACAGGTCTTATATCCTAGGCGGATGGGAGTAAAACATCTTAATTAAAGCTTAAGGAGGGAATAGAAATGCCGGGCGTTGCTTAATACTATAACGGATTACATATAAAAGCGGTGAGATACAAGAGACGTTAGTTATATTATTCTACCGCAGCATGGAATGTATATAAGAAGTAGATTCCTCCATCAACCCTGCGATGTATGGCTCTGGGAGGCGTGGTCTGCCCTAATGAGGGACGGTTCCCACGGTAAAAATCAGTCAATCAGTCGCTCTGTCCTCTGGACTCCGACGACATCAAGCCGGGACCCCCGGTTGCGTGGGAACCGGCGACCCCTTTCTGAGCCTCCGGATCCGACGCCAGTATGGTCGGTGGTTCCTGTAACGGGAATGGAATGGAGCGCACCCGTCTACCCTTGTTGGGCATTATGATGGTCAACTCCCGCTTTCGCGAAACGTTCGCGGTTGCCCAGTTCCACGCCGCCTTAATATGCTCCATTTTAAAGGCGATGCTGATGAGAATGGCTGAGACTAGGGTAGAGATGGGAATTGCAAGGTATCCCATAGTTAGCTTTGACTGCGAGCGTGAATGTCTTAGCCACGCCGAGAGATATCTTACATATGATTTTCAAGACGTAGCTCAAGTCTAGTTCTCCTTCTGAGTTGGTCTGGAATTGGCTAATGTTCAGGGTCAGGAAAGTGGCCATGAACGACAGTGGCAGCTACGATGGGTCAGTTGTTTCGCTAACGACGTTCACAGGCGCCGGAAAGGACTTACAAAAACTATCGTGGTCACCGTGAAGACCAGTACGATCCGCCCTTGCTTTAGCAACTCTTTGGCATCCATGACGCTATTTTGCTTCAGCTTCAGGTCCACGAGAAAGTTCACCTGCGAACATAGCGAGTTAGCCGGCCACAGGTATATACCAAACTGAAGAAAGATGAGGAATGCGCATACAGCTCGCTTGGCCTTCTCTGCCCGTTCTATCATGTGGTTGATTTCGTCAATGCTGGCTTTGACCATGGCTAGCAGTAGACTGAAGTCATCTGGGTCATTGCGAATTCCCCAGATAGCTGTTGCCCACTGGCTTGTGTAGCCACCTCCCCTATTTACCCTTACGTCTACCCCGTCCGTTGCGCGGGACTTGTCAAGGGGTTTGCCCGTTTTCGCTTCGCTTACCTCTTCATCCGGGGTCGTTACAGAGTCTGCCATCTCAAAGCTGGCGTTTCTAGCCCCTGGCACCGAAGCGGACTTAACAATGCCGTCCATGACCTTGAGCACCTTCCGCTGGTCTTCGAATACCATGGCCATTATGTTCAAGTCATAATGTGCGTCCCGTATTTTCGACAGCAAGTATATCCCACTTCTTATATCTGCCAAATTTTTCCTTTTTAAGGCACCTAAACGCCTTAAAGAGGACGGCTTCCTCTTTGATCTTACGTGTTGTGAGTAGAGTCAAAGACGTCCAACGGAGATACTGGGGGATATTCCTACTGAATTACGAATTTGTGTCTCATAAAGCTCAGAAAACTGCAGAGTAGATTTCATATCTCCAACCCTCAGGATGCTTCCGCGGTCAAAACAGACCCCTCGACTATGTAGCGGCGATCAGGCCCGCCAGGTCATAGGCCGTCCGGGCCGATAATGGCGTATCGAGAAGATGGAGCTTGACGCGTCGTAGTACATCCGTTAGTCCATAAGGATCTGGATGTCCTAGGCTTCCCTCTTGCTCTACAATTGGGAAGCAGCTAATGACAGTGTCAGACTTTGTCATTCAGTCCATTCTGCACCCAAAGCCATAACTGATCGACCATGGCAACTATTCTCGGTTGTTTGTGAGACTTATTCCTATAGCGCAAGACGACCTGGTCTTGGTCTTGTATTGTAATGTCTATGAACGTGTGATAGTAGTACTGTTCCAATGTGCGACGAATGTGCAGGGGGTGATCGTTGGTTAGGTACGCCTGTAAAAGCTTCTGGTCGCGGTTTAGGCTCGTATGTATACTCCCACACGATACATCGCTGACGATGGCGCCTTGTTCGGGCGTCGGGTCGTAGAGACCCCAATGGAGAAAAGGCATCTACGACAGGCTCATCATCTACTTATATCTTGGTTGCCCAAATGAGCTTACAAACAGTACCAGGTCGGCACGATAGCCTGTTTCATCCCGTTCCAGAGCCTCCAATGTAACTGAAGCTTAGCAGTTGGGAAAGTCAGCGGTAGTCAACAGCTGAAAGGGGTTAGTAATCGAGACTGGTACATACAGGGTGATGCACTTGGAAACGCCTGGCAATGTGGTATCATGAATCGGGCGCGGTGCTCTCCAGTAGGGCCACGGTGTTGCCGCCTCACCCAGCGCTCCGGCTTGAGTACGCCATAAGCCGAAACTGGGTTGTCGTAAAGTCCATTCAGAGAGCTGCACGAGTTAGCTACCGACGATATCGATAGACAAGAAACTCAGTGACCTTGCCTCGACCCATCGAATCTAGGCAAAGTCAGCTTACGATGTCATGGAGCCGGGAGTCGAACCCACGATATTAGCCGGGAAATGTAGCCACCGAAAGGACGGGACAGCACCGCATGGGTATTGAGAGTACTTTGGGTTCTTCAGGAAGTCACCAACACTGATTTCCGCAACGTGAGGCTTATAAGCCACCGACGCAAAGAAGAAGTCAATAACCGTTGTCTTGAATTCACGATCGATCTCAACATGAAGGTGTTGATCCCCCACCTCTGTCAGCATGCCATCCTCGTCTGCGACAACGAGCATCTGGAAGATTGTGGGGTGATGCTTGGCCAGGACCATAGGCGTCTCACCCTTGGCATTTTCCAATAGGATGTCAGCTCCTGCGCGGAGAAGGACCTTTACGGCACCTTCATGTCCATATCGAGCCGCCAGACCGAGTGGAGTATCTCGAGACCTAGCGGTCTTAAAGAAAATTCTAGAAAATTTAAAATTAGGTTTTAAAGTGTTTACGTTATATGACGGAAAACTAAAAGCCTTAATACTTTTAAGTTTAAATTAGGTTAAATAAAAAAAATTATTACTAATAAAATTAAATAAATTTCTTTTTATTTTAAATAAATAGTATAAACTTTATTATTTTATTTTAAGAAATATTTAATATAATATTACTTATAACTTTTTAACCGTTATTTAGTAATTAGTTAACTATAACAAGTAAATTAAGTTATATATTATTAAATATATTTCATATATTTTATTAGTTAAAAACAGTGGTTTATAATATTTAAAGCGTAAATCAACTCGATTGTTAATATTTAATATATATTTTATTTTAATAAATTAAATAAAAATAAAGTCGTTTTAAAGTATAGTATTGTAAGAATACAGCCCCCTGTAGCCAAGAAGACTAGGCTAGGACAGGACCCCATATAAATCCTGATAAGAAGCTGTCCAACAACAGTCGCTGATACGACCTACGGGGTTCGTGGCTCAGTGGAGCTAACAATTGGTCTGAATGAATATCTGACAAGTATAATATAGATACGTTACTTTACGCCTTAATTTTAATTCATTTACCCTTTATTTAAAACGTATTTTTAATGTTTTTTTCCTTATTTGTTAAATAAATAGAAATATAGAATTTCTAAATTTATACGAGGTTGCGATATATAAGTATTTTAATTATATTTATAAGGAAACGGGTTGCAATTCGGGATATCGCTGTTATTCTAATTAATCTAGGTTGTAGGAGGGGTGTGGAAGTAGTTAGAACTGGGCTATATATATGTCAGATATAAGGGACATTAATTATGTTATTATATTAAGCTAAGTCGCATATATTTCTTATACGCGTATAGCTTTTTTGTAACTTAGTAACGGAACATATATCTTCCGATTAAAAAGGCCCTTTTCGTATTTAAGGTACGTTTAATATCTTTTGCTAGCTAATATACCTTTTTAACGTTTTAAAGCATTTATAGCGTTAATCGTTATATATTATCATTTCTTAAAATTACAGCGTTTTATTCGATTTTTCTTTCGGCAATTAAATTTTTTTGATTAATTAATTTTTTTTCCGAAATTATTCGTCAGGTATTTTTCCGCGGTTTAACAGTTTCCGTAATATTTATTAATTTTAGTTGTTTTTTGAAGTATTTAAATAATTTACGTAATAAAGTTTTAGTTAGTTTATTAATTAGTATATTATTTATAAACGTATAATTTATTTTAATTTTTTTTTATAAAATTTCGTAATTAATAATTATATATATTTATATATCGTAATTTTGTTTATAACAAGGCGACGTTAACGTTAATAAGCCGTATAATTTGTTAATTATTATATTATATATTTAATAATTTAATATTTAAGGTAATTTTTTAATTAATTAAAAACTAAATAAGGTTTTTTTATAATTTGCGTAAAAGATCATAATTCCGTTTTTATTTTAAAAGTAATTATATATTTTATTTATTCGCCCGTTATTTAATTATTTTTTTAAATAATTTTATAACGTAAATTTAGGAATTTTTTCGATCGATCGTATTATTTATAAAAAAGGCGTTATTTTAAGTATTTAATAAATTTTTATTTCCGAATTATAACGTTAACGTTTTAATCTTAATTAAATATAATATAATTCGATTAATAGCTTTATAATATACGTCGTTAAGGTTTAGGTTAAAACGGGTAAGTCGGGATACGGTAAAGGATATATTAGGTTATATATTAAATATTACGTAAAAAATAAAAACGTTTTTTTTTGGTATTTGTTAATAAAACCTAGATAAGTTAAATAAAGATTTAATAGTAATTTAACGTTAATTATAAATGTTTTTGGAAAGTTATTTAAATTTTTTTAAGGATTAAGTTAGTTAATTTATTTATAAAGTCGGATTAAGATAATAAAAAAATTTTGTTAAGTTTGTTTTTAATTATTTCGATACCGAGGAATTATTGTAAGTTTTTATTTTTTATAAGGGTATACCGTTTCCGTATTTATTAAATTAATTAGTCGACGAGGTTTTAATTTTCTTTACGGTATATTATAATGATATTATTTATAAAAAAGAAAACGAATATTTTTTAATAAGTAAAATAATAAGGTTTATAGGGAACTGGGTTAAATCTTAATTTTTTAAACGTTCCGGTAAAATCTTTTTATTATAATAACGGCGATTCTTTTAAATTATATAAAACTTTTTTAATTAATTTTTTTTGTTACGTTACGGGTATTTTAAAAATATTTATATATATATTTTATAAGATAACTAGGCGTTAACGAAAGCGTTAATAATATTATATTGTTTTAGTTTAAAGTTAAATTTAGCTATAATAATAATTAAGGTTTTAAATAACTTTCTAATTAAAGTAAATACGTATGTATTATTATATACGTTTTTTAATTGTTAATTATTTTATACAACGAAACGTATTTTGTATTTTTATAATTAATTATATTTATCGAATTTTTAACCGTATATTTATATATACTTTAAAATTTATTTCCTTTTATTAAAAATTAATTAACGATTTTATAAAATTATATTTTTTATAGTTTCGTAAATAATTTTTTTTAATTTTACGAAATATTTCCTTTAAAAAATATATATTTAACTTTTTATGGCCTTACGGCTGTAATAGTAAATTGCGTTTATATATCCGGTTTTGCGATTTAAGGATTTTATATATTTTCGTATTAATTTTTTTTAATTAAAGTAACGCGTATTTCGGGTAATTAATTTTTTTTAATTTTCGTAATTTACTGGCCGATTATCGATCGTATTAATAAAATAAATTAATCGTTTTATATTAAACGCGGTTTTTAATATTTTATAATCGTACCGATAATTATCTTTTCGATACGGAACGGATAAGAAATTTATGTTTATAACTTATAGAATATTTTTATTTTTTACCGTTATTTTAAATTAAAGAACGTAATAAAGATTTAAGGTTATTTTTATTGTTTCCGGCGGTATAATAATTATAATAATTATTAAAATAAACGTTAATAAAAATAATAATTTAAAAGACGGAAATAATTTAAATATAATTATCGTATAAAAGTAATTAATTTTATATAAATAAGTTTATCTTTTTTATTCTATACGTTTCGTATATTTATATTATTTTAAAATTATTTTTTTATTTAACTGGTAATTAAATTATTTTATTTAAGTTTTTGTTTTTTTTATATTTATATATTTAAATACCTTAAGCTTTACTTAAATAACTTTATTTATTATAATATCTTTTGTAATTTTTTTACAACGTATAAAAGATCGTTTTTTAAATATTTAATATTATTTAAAAAAATAACTTTTTCGTTAAATTATACGTTTCGAATAATAATAACTCTATTAATTAACGTGTTTTAAATTTCGTAAATATTCGTAAATTAATAACCGATTAAAAAGTTAATTTATATTTTAAAATTTAGCTTTTAAAGTTTTTATTTTTTCTTTATAAAGGTAATTATTATAACGTAAATTATACAGCTATATACTTACAAATAAACTTATTAAAGTTTTTAATTAAATATTATAATATTATATTTATATATTAAGTAAATATAATAAACTTTATATAAACTTTACTAGAAAAATACATATTTAAGGATACGATTATATAAATATATTATTATTTTAAAAATATATACAATTAAAAACGAAAATAACTTAATATTATTTTATATTGTAATTTTTTTTAATTATATCCTTTAAACATTTTATATTTCCGTTTTAAACCTGCGTATATAATATTAAAAGTTTAAATTTAATATTAAAAAAAAACGATTATAATATATTTCGAAGTTAACAATTTTTTAAAATTTCGTTATTATATTTAATTATTTATAGAAAACTTTTATTCGAGTTTTTTTAAAACTTTTAACAAATATTCGAACGTTATAATTAATATATTTTATTTTCGGGTTTTAAAATAAATATCTTAAATAAAACTTAAGTACCTATCAGTAACGCATATAACGTATTTATATTTTTCCGGGGTTTTTTTAAAGTTTGTAAAATCGATAACGATTTGTTATTTTAATCGGGAAATTTTATTTTTTTATTTTTCGGCATATTTGCGTTTTAGTTTTCGCTTTATTATATATTTAGTATTTGATTATTATAAAACTTTTTTAACGTATTCTTTTTATATAGGACTGTAATTAGGTATGTTATTTCGGGCCTAGGGTATTTTAATTTTAAGTATTATATTATATTATTATTAATTTATAATAATTTCGATATATATAAACTAACGTTTTATATATAAAATACGAAAGTTATATAAATAACTGTTGTATTAATATTTTCGATAATCAATTAATTAAATTTATTTATTAACGTAATAACTATTTATTTATATTTATTTCGAATAAAGTTATTAATTTTTCGGTTGTTTTATTAATACCTTTTTTTTCGGAATTATCGGAAGAATAGTAAATTATATATGAAGTTTTTACAATAGATTATATCGTATAAATATAACGTTTTTAATTTTTTAAGGCTTTACAGTAATATGTTTACTTTTCCGTATTTTTTAATCGTGATAAAACTATCACTTGAATATATTCCGTTATTTTAAATCGTTGTTTTATAATTTAAAAATCTGTTAATAAAGTTAAAAATAAATATTATAAATTTTAAATCTAAAGTAAACGAATTTCTTAAAAGGTAAAACGTAACGTTTACTGCATTACGTTAATTAAATATTAAAAAGTACGTTAAAATCTGTTTTACTTTTTTTAAGAATTGATTTAATTTTTAAGTAATTATTTTTTTTATAATTTTCGATAAGCGATTAATTTTTTCCTTTAAGGATTAATCGGAGGTAATTTAATTTTAAATTAATATTAATTTTTTTCTTAAGTTTAAATTTTACCTAAGTTTTATTAAAAACGCGTAATAATATTAAAGTAATTTATAAGTAAAATTTAAGTACGTTTTATATTAAATTTTTTATATATTTCATTTTTAACGTTTTCGCTTATAACTATTATTATTTCGGCCAATTTAAAAGATTTTGCGATTATTTTATTTCGATTTACACCTTAAAATCTTTCTTTGCAATTAAAAATTATTTTTTATATTTTTTTTTAATTAAGATTATCTTAATTAAAAAAGTGCGCGGATCTCCTATAAAGTGTTAAAAACGTTACCTTAATATTTTTTAATATAAATTGTAAATAGGTTATAATTTAATAATTTATCGTACCGTTATTAATTTTAAATTTTTTATTATCTAGAAAATAGTTATTTAAATCCCTATAATGAAAACTAATACTATATACAGGTTATTTATTAATATAATCGTTATTTTCGTTTTTAAGATTTTATATCGTTATTCTTAAATTATAATCTTTTATTACCGTATAATCTATTTATTTCATTTCTTTATTAATTTTAAAATTTATTTTAACTTTTCGTAATACTTTCGTTAACTATTAATTAAAAGCTTACTATCGTATACCTTGCCGGATTTAATTAACGTAACGTATTATTTCCGTAAAACTTTTTCTAAAAAAAACTTATTTTCTTATTATTAAAAATATTAATTCTAGGATTTATTTTATAAAGTTATTATTACTTTTTCGAAAAATATCGTATTTGTAATTTTATAAACATATGCCGTAAAGTTTTAATTATAAATTTATTTACCTTTAATTATTATTTTAAAAATATTCGTTAAATAACTGGTATAAATAATTTTTTTATAAATTTTTTCGGAAAATATAAATATAATTAAGGAACCGTTTAAGGTATTATTTCATATCGTATAACGGATTTATCTTTTCGGATATAAAGTTATATTAAGTTTTATTAATTTAATAAGTTACGGAAATAATTAATTAAAATCGATATAATCTTATATATTAAAAGTTTACGTTTTAACTTATAATTTACCCTTAAAACGGGTCTAATTTTTAAATCCGTTATAAATATTAAAAAATATTAACAATAATATTATTATTATAAATAATAAAATATATAAATAATTATTATTAAAATATAACTTATATCGTTTTACTAATAGCTAATTAATTAATAATAACGCATATTAAGCGAATAAAACTTTTAATTATTAAATATAAGAGATATTAGTTATATTATTACATTAGGCTAAGTCGCATATATTTCTCGCATGCGTACAGCTTTTTTATAACCTAATAACGGAACATATATTTTCCGATTAAAAGGGCCCTCTCCGTATTTAGGGTACGTTTAGCACCCCCTGCTAGCTGACAATATATGCAAAGAATAGGTCTGTCGCGTCTACCCCTTCATTGCGTTAGGGACCCCCCACACCCAATTCCTTTAGCCACCACACATATCCTAACACGCCTTTATGATTAAAGGGATTTCTAAGGCCCTTAAAGTTATCTACAGCTTCGCCGGCGCCCTTAAACCTTTAAGTTTTCATCCTAGCGCCCTTATTTATTAATAATTAACTTAATACTTTTTAAAAAGTTATTTATATAAATCCTTTAAGCCGTTACAGATAAAATAAACTTTGTTACGATAAACCTAACTTCCCTTCTTTTCGTCGCCGTTTTTATTATTATCGTCGTTCTTTTTTTTTACTTTCGGGTAATCCTTTACTTTATAACCGTATTCGCTACAGTTTTAATAAAGAAGCTTGCCTTTTTTATTCCAATTCGGTTATTTACTATTCTTTTACGTAACGTAATTTTAGTTTTCCGTCGATTTTTTATAATTCTTACTTCGGAACTTGGTAATAACATTATTTAAAACATAATTAAATCGAATAAGTTAAAACTAAAACGTCCTTTAAATACGTAATACTTATACTTTAGCGTCTTTATTATTATAAAACGAATTAATAAAAATAATAATTTATTAACTTTCCGTTATAAGCAAGATTATTTCGTTAATACGTCGAACGAAACGTTAAAATTCGATAACGTAATCGAAAGTTAAAATTTTTTTTACGTTCTAATAAAAAAATTAAAATTAAGTTTAAAGGTTAAATTATTTATCGATACCTTTATTTCCGTACGTTTTTTTAAGGCCCGAAACATTAAGGTTTTTTTTATAAAACCGGAAATAATTATTATAAGACCCTTTTTAACGTTAGTAATAACGTTCGTAATTATTCGGGTTTTATTTATTGCCGTAAAGCAGTTCGATTTACCGCTGGCGTAACTAATAAAAGTAAACGTTATTTAAAACGCCATTTTCCATATTTCTCAGTTACTTTTACCTTTAAAGCAATTTTCTTTCGATAGCCTTAGGTCGAAAATATCCTAATTTAAATAAGTAGCCGTCGACGGTATTTTCGCTTTTTTGTTACCATTGTTATATTTTAAGTTAACTAGCTTTTATTACAGCTTTTTTAGTTATTTCTTAAGTAACTTTACTATACTAACTATCTTTTACACAACTAATATATTTCGTCAGTATTTTCTAACCTTTTTCGGTAATTATCTAATACGGCGATAATCGATTTCGTACCTTTTCGAACCGATTTTTTTAATCCTTTACCGATTAACTTTAAAAAACCTTTTTTCCCGCTTTAACTGCCAAACTAAAGGCGCGTTTTTTACGCCGACGACCCCTTTAAACGGTACTTCGAATTACGTATAAAATAAGTAATTTTAAACGTTAATTAACGGTTAAAGTATTAAAAAACGGAAACTAAAAAATGCTACTATATAAGGAAACGGGTTACAATTCGGGATATCGCTGTTATTTTACTATAATTTAAGTTATGGGAAAGGTATAAAAGTAGCTAGGACTGGGCTACATACATACAAAAAGTAGGTCTGTCGCGTCCACCCCTCTGTTGCCCTAAGGACCCCTTACACCCAATTCCTTTAGCCATTACACATATCCTGACAATATTTAATATAATAAATAAATAAATATTTAAAAAGTAATAGTTTAAAAATAAGATTCTCGAAAATAACGTATTATATAAGTAAACGGCCTAAATAAACGAGCGGACCCTGTTTTAGCATTTCGTAATAAGGAATTAAAATAAATTAAATAAAATTTTTATTATTAGATATTTGTAAGAATACAGCCCCCTGTAGCCAAGAAGACTAGGCTAGGACAGGACCCCATATAAATCCTGATAAGAAGCTGTCCAACAACAGTCGCTGATA